>JAKLMY010000115.1:0-83947 GCA_022814645.1 Ganoderma meredithae
CCCAGCTTTGAGCTGGTACATCCTACCCTGTCATACCCCTACGCTCGACCCCCCCGCCTTCGCCTTAGGGAGTCACCGCCAGTCGATCGTCGCCAGATACCCACAGGCGCCCTTGCGGCTACGTATCATGATCCTGCCATCTCGCCAAAGGTCCGTATGGCGTGTGCCGTTGCAAGCGCAGACGGCTACCGTTACATTTGGATCGACTCATGCTGCATTGACAAGACGAGCAGCGCAGAGCTGTCCGAGGCAATCAACTCGATGTATCGATGGTACGGGAAGGAAGGCAGTCATATGTTACGCCTTCCTCGTGGACGTTCTGCAGGACGATCACCCCCACGCTGCGAAGTCTATGTTTCGTCAAAGCAGATGGTTCACCAGAGGTTGGACGCTCCAAGAGCTGATCGCCCCCCGAAATCTCCTGCTCATGTCGCAGGAGTGGAGCGTCATGGGTTCCAAATAGGATCTATCCGCCCTCTTGGAGGAAATAACCGGAATAGATGTCGACGTGCTGAAGCAACAGAAACGGCTCGACAACGTGAGCGTTGCTCGTAGGATGTCCTGGGCCTCAAGGCGAGAAACGATCAAGCGTACTTTGTCTCCGGCATCTTGATGTCAACATGCCCACGCTGCACGGGGTGGGCTCGCGGGTATTCATGCGCTTGCAGCAGGAGATTCTTCGACAGATCTCGGACCAAAGCCTCTTCGCATAGAGCGGGACATATCCACATCCCCTCCCTCTTGGCCTAAACCCATCGCCCGAAAATCCCAGCTACGCACACCTTCGACCACATTTCTATTCGCTGTTGCAGTCCAGTTCATTGTCTTTATTCGCCTCTTCTCCCTCTGCCTTCCTCGATCCATCCATACCATCCCTGATGACAATCTTCGCCGCCGCCTTCGCGATTTGGATGTACCCGTGCTCGAATACACCCCATCCCCTTACGGCATGCGTACCCGACTTCTCTTGCTAGATATTGCACCCTCTTTTTTGTCCGGCAGTGGACAATCATCCGTCGTTCTTTCCCAATTCCATGGGGCAACCGAGGTGCGGCGATGGTACCTTGCCGTCCTTGCCTGCGAACATGCTCATCGTCGTGGGGAGTGGTTGTCACGGATCTGCTTCACGAAATTAACCCATATCAATCTAGACCTCCTCCGAAGCGGGTTCATTCACCCGATTTAGGCCGATTTCCGACTTCGACGTCCTCGTCTCTCTATCCCCGAGTCAAGTCCAAGTCTGTCGGCTCTACCTGACTCCCAAAACCGTATATGTACCATACCACAAGGGAGATATGACCGATGACACTCTCCCTGAGCATGCGGCTTTGCTTGGCCCGGTTCTCTGGGTGGACGCTCGAGCTCTCGGAGACGGACAGGTCCATTCATAAGTACCGGGGATACCACGTACACCAGTGGACTCCCGACGAGCCCAACCATCACTGTTTGACCTTGGCCAAGCTGTCGCATGAAGCGTCGAGCTCATCCTCGAGTACCGTCGGGCCGGAGGCGACGAGCTACACCTCAGCGTCGAGGTGCGCATCGGCGGCCAGCAGCGGGCAATCTCAGGTTGGGAAAGCTGGAGGCCCATGGACACCCTATTCGCATTTGGAGTGCTCGAGCTCAGCATCTTCAAGTTTGTCCCCATGGAAGGCGATGATGGCAAGCCCGGGCACAGGGAGGATGTCGAGAGGAATGAGGAAGACGGGGATTCGGCCGCCAGGCAGGACGTCCTTGTCCGCCTTCAGATTCGCCTCGAGCGCAGCGTAGAGGTGGATCGGCATCAGTTGCGCGCGCCTTGAGATCGAAGAGCCAGGTACATGGGCCCGCGGAGGCGAATGGTCGCCCGGTGCGCCAAGCTCGAGAGACTCTGACGCTCCTAGTCTGTCTCAATTGGTCTATCCGGCCGGCCGTGAGGGGGGCGCCTTCAGGGTCGGAGCGTATCGCCAGCCAACGGTCTGAAGCTTGATGGAGGACGAATTGTGGGATGCGATAGCGGCAGAGAACAACCTCCGGGCAGACCCTCGACGCTGGATGGAGCGGAGGGAACCTCGCCAGGCGATGGGTCGTCGCTACACATAGCGACAGTAGGCGTAGAATCATACAGACGGCACAGTATGTTCTCACAACTCCATGGGTTGTTTATGAACCTTTACAACGAGCTACCGTAGAGGTGGCAGACACGGAAGACGCAACTCGAGAGTCGCGACAAACGTAATATTCGTCTTATGCATGTCAATTTCGTGCTGCATGATCGAGGCTCTGTAGGGAGATCACCAGTATTCTGAATTCCTGACTGTATCTAGCGAGTCGTTGGTCTTGGTGGTATGCATCCAGTACGATGCGCAGTAGACGAACGCCGTGACTGATAGGCGGATACCGGCCAAAAGATTCGAGATGCCCACGCACAGTTCTAGTCCGAAAACTTCAAGGTTCGGGAGTTGGGGGAGCTCGGCCGCGAGAGGTCGTTCAGTGTTTTACCACTTCAATTCCTGAGGTCCTCCAAAGGCAAGTCTAGACATCGTAGCTTTTCCTTTGTCCACCAAGGTGAGTAGACGTACGGTAGACGAATTCGAAGGTGTCGCAGGCTGAGTACTGAGGGAGGCCATTAGCTGATGGCGTATTGCTGAGCTTCGGGCCACCGAATCGTACAGTGAGATGATAGAAGGCAGATGACAATATCAGGCCAATAAACCTCTCAGACAAAAAGTCTTGTCCACTTGTCCAGGTGTGGCAGGTGAGTGAGTGTGCGATAAGCAGGCACCGAACTCTGAGGTAGGTTCTCTGAGGCCATGAGAGACCGGATGCGAGGCCAATGGTGGCGCCGGAGGGCTGGAGACGTCTGTCGACGTTGTGGACAGTGGACAAGGTGCGCTCGATGCCCGGAGTCCGCCTCACCGACGCCGCCGACGCCGCCGGACGCCGAACGGACCTCCGACGTCCGAATGAGCGCCAGCAGCCCCAGACGCGACCGACTCCGACTGCACCGCTGGTGACGCGGCGATCGGTCACGTGTTGTGGCTGCAGGGCCGTGCTGGTTTGGCCGACGGCGGCGACGGCGGCGACGACGACGACGATCGCCCCACTGCCGTCGTTTCAGACGGGGCTTTCTGCTTCTCTCTGTCTTGCTTGACTCTCCCCGGCCCCGAATACGCATCGCCTCTCTTATTCGCTGACGAAACTCTGGTCTGCCATTATTCCTAATCCAACACGCCTTGCCATTCTGCCGTGACGTACAAGATACCCGCCCCCCGCTCCGTCCAGCCGCAAGCACTTCTCACCAGCCACAACACACCTCCATCTCATCTCCACCCACTCGGTCATGAATTTCTTCAAGACCAAGCCCCGCACCCCCCCGGATCTGGTTAGAGGCCTTCGTGACGCCTTGCCCAAGCTAGAGGCTGGGCCACCAGGAGGCGAGGTCAGAAGAAAGGTGCGGCTATACCCCGCCTACCCGTGAGTTCCCTCGTTCACCACGCCGCAGGCGAACGAGGAAGTTGCCAAGAACTTGCAGCAAATCAAGGCAATCCTCTACGGCGATGGAGGTGTGTTCCTTCCGCCCCAGTCATCATTGATGCGACGTTCATGTGTGTGCATGGATGCAGATCCGCTCCCGGAGCTCGTGGCACAGCTCGCCCAAGAGACCTACAGCACAGATCTCCTTTTCCATCTCCTCCAGAACATCCACAAGCTCGAGTTCGAGTCTCGAAAGGATGTCGTTCAGATCTTCAACAACTTGCTCCGACGGCAGATCGGCTCCCGATTTCCCACCGTCGAGTACCTCAACTCCAAGCCAGAGGTTTTGTTTGCCGCGTTTGACGGGTACGCCAATGAGGAAATTGCACTTAACACTGGCATGATCCTCCGAGAGATGCTCCGTCACGAACCCTTGGCCAAGTCCCTGTTGTACTCTGAACAGTACGTGGCCGGTTGATCAGTCGTAGTGCGCGGCCTTGACGGGATGTAACATTAGGTTCTACAAGTTCCCCCACTACATCGAGACTACCACCTTCGGCATTTCGTGCGATGCGTATACGAACCTGAAGGAGACGCTAACGCGGCACAAGACGATGGTTGCCGAGTACCTCGACAAGAACTACGACAGAGTGGGCATCTCCCGTCCAAGAGCGCGCACCTAACCCCATCCTGACGCCCTCATGTTTTGAACCGCAGTTCTTCTCGTCTTTCACGACCTTGATTCTCTCGAACAATTACGTCACAAAACGACAGTCACTCAAACTCCTCGGGGAGATCCTTTTGGATCGTGCGAACTTCGCTGTGATGACTCGGTATATCGCAAGCGAGACGAATCTCAAGATGATGATGAATCTCCTCCGCGACAAGAGCAAGAACATTCAGTTCGAGGCCTTCCACGTGTTCAAGGTGCGTCTCCACCGCCGCCGTCGCTTACCATCTTGCCTAATTCAAGGCACTGTAGGTGTTCGTTGCAAATCCCAAGAAGCCGCCACAAATCGAGAGTATCCTCCGACGGAACAAGGACAAGCTTCTCAAGTTTTTGAAGGACTTCCACAATGATAAAGAAGGTAGTATTTCATTCCTCCTTCCCCTCCTGCATCCAAACCTTGCATACTGACGCGATTCCTCGATGGCGCTAGATGAACAATTCATGGTGAGTTCCTGCACAGCGCCTCCTGTCGCATTACCTGACCAATGCATTACCTGCACTTGCAGGACGAGAAACAGTTCTTGATAGTCCAGATACAGAGTCTTTAATCGCTTGGACAGATCGAGGTCCGGCGCCATGACTTTCCACATCCTGCATGCGGCGGTTTAGCACATAAATAGTTTTCTTACCTCCCGTCCTTGTCCCTTTCAACCTCTCTTCTCTTCAACATGTCCAACATGCCATAGTTCTAGTCTTTCCGCCACATGCTGTGCTGCGTGACTCATGTCTCTTCATTTGCACCATCCCGATGTACCATCGCAGTCTCCCCGTGTATCATCAGTAGTCTTATCGGTCTCGGGTCACCCTCATCCACTTGTCGTTGTCGTCGTCATTCGCAGAGCCCGTCGTTAGCCATTGTGTCCCGCATCGTGCCTACTTATCATCATAGTTACCCTCTCTGTCTCAACCACTTAGTATTACATTTGCCCACAGACGAAGCATCAGAAGCATCAGCTTATGTCCGGACCACGCACGCCGCTGTAACTTTGACGTCCTTCTCCGATTCTCCCGCCGAACTTCAGTCGAGAGAACCCCCTTACCCCGCATCGACTGCGCTCTCTGGAACCGTCGTCCCGAAGAGTCGCTCTGGAGGTGACGTCGGATCGATGCTTCGACTCGAGCTGTCTCCGGTGACCTCAGGTGTGGGGCGCCGCCAGATATCCTGCCGCCATATGCCCGGAAACGAGCGGTGGCTCAGCTCTTTCAGGACGTCTAGAGTCTGAGTTCTCGATGGTCCGGGACTTTGGTCAGGTGAACGCTTCGAGAGCAGCGGTTGCGTCAGGACCGTGAATCACAGGTACCGGCCGAGGGGACTCGCACCGCCTTCCCAGCGGGTGCTCCGACCTGTTCTCAGCTCCTGGTCGCAACCTCCAGTGTATATATCAGCTGCGATCTCGCACTGCTACGTGGACCACCAGCGAACGTTCGTGGACATGTCGCCCCAAGGGCCTCTCGAGTGCGACACTGTCTCGGCAGTTGCCTCCGTCGAAGCATGGGTGCGTCGTCGTATGTGAATTGCGCTCTATGTCCATGCCAACGTCTACGTACTTATCACAAGTCAATGTAGTGCGTGATAAACCTTGCATACTTAGCTAACTTTGGTGCGCGGGGAAGCAATAGATCCACCCGTGCCATTCAGTTCCAAGTAGCGGGGCGCAAGATAGAGAGAATACAGATTCGATTCGCATGCAGTGCCGCTCGGAATACGATAAGCAGCTGTGCCTGCCCGACATTCATTCAATGTTCATCGCAGGGTCCCGTCGAACGAACAGCTTGCGAACACATGACCATTATTGCCGTCGCGCGACATACGGAAAGTGAGCAAGTCAGCCCACGTCTGCGAACAGCCTGCGAAGCTCGGCGGTGGCAGGCCCGAATGCCGTTCGTCTCGCGTGCATCCCACATGTGCGAAGCCCGCCGGAGGCTTTGTCTCCGCCATGCGCAGCGCGTGCGTCACGGTAGTGGGGGAACGGACGGACGGGCGATGATGTGCGGTATTAAGGCTCGCCATTCGTCATCGACGCCCAGATGTCGTCTGGGGCGTACTGTTGAGTGGCGGTAGAATTGGTGTTCTTCCCGGGCCTCCCGAACATCCGAGTGAGCAGCCAGTCAAACAGGTCACGCCGCGCGCTGGGGTCTGGGCGAACTTTGTGCCCTCTTGCTTTATCGGCATCTTGGGGGATGCGCGGCTGCAGTGTCCGTTACAGATGCAGACGCAGATGAAGATGATAGAGTGCGCTACGACGCCTTGGCAGCCTGAGCCTGGGCCGTCCGCGGGCGATGGCTCTCGGATGGGAAGAAGCGAACCGGAGAAGACGGCGGTCAGGGCCCCACGAGTGGCGCAAAACGCTCTTCCAGCGCTACTTTGTGTGCATCCGTGGAGGCGATTGTGCGTATGGGACTGAGGTCGCGGGTGGCAGGCTGGGAAGGCGGGTGAGAGGAAGCTAGGGAATCAGGGGTGCCGGCTTATGCGGAGAGGGTGCGAGCTGACATGGATGGCGGACCGACGGCGAAGTGCTTTGTATGAGAGCGGCATCGCTTCGAGGTATGGCGCTTTTGTATGCCGGGTCTTCGTGCGGCAGGAGGCTGGAACCCCACTTCCTCATCTCGAGAGGGCACCAACAGGTTTAACAGAGGAGAAGCACGCGAACCGTCGCTGAAATGACCTGTCCCCGGGTCACGTTGATGTGGCCACGAAGCAGGAAGTTGACGAGCATCGGACACCGAAGGGGAAGAGTGGAGTTGGATATAGTTATACTGACATGGTCCCGAGGTGGAGAGCTATAAGTGGCGACGTCACGATGAAGAAGTTACATATACCGGGCATTCTACATACCATATGATCGTGAGCTGCCTTCCAGCGCACCTCGGGCCATTGGGACCCACAGCCGAGACCGTGGCGTCAGTCACAGCTGGTTGACGTTAGAGGGTGAGGCGTCATATTACTCCCATGACCGCTGCACCATATGCGATCGAGCTATTCCGTGGTGTTTTGTCGGATTCAGGGTCCCCTCGACGGGAATCTCGGCCCTAAGATCGAAATATGGCCCCCGGTGGCGATCACGAAGCCAAACTAGTGGACCAATTTACCATGCACGTTCCCCATTGGCTATGCTTGCCCGCAGCGAGGCTTTCACGCGCGAATGCGCTCGTCGCGAAGTTGGTCCCTGCAGACTGCAGCAGTGGGATGGGCGTGCCGGCGAGTCGCGACCTTGAATGTGGGTCGGCTTTGCGCGGGCCAAGTCCGATTGCCTCGAAGCCGCGGTAGCTGCGCCGCACGCGTGCGGGACGGCACTGGTACGGGGAGACCTGTCGGACCGCAGTCCCGCAGACTTCGTACTTGTCGGGAAAGGTCTCATCGATGGCCGTCATTCTCTGACAATGGCAGCTAGACAAACGCTGCTTGAAGAACGGCTTATCAGATTTGCTTGGATGGTTCCGTGAAGGGACATGCTTACTTACACAACATCTCAGGTCCCGACGCCGGCATGGACAAGTGGACTGGTGACGAGTCGAACACACAGAACACAGGATTGGAATAGCTGCCAGGATTGCCGCTGTGCGGCGTAGTAGGATCAACAAGCCCGTCTCCGCGGCTCGCTGCTTGGGTGTACTCACATGGGAGTTTTGCAGCACAGAACTGAACGACGACCTCGCAACTAAGGTCGTGGTGGATATATCGGGAGACCAGGAAGATCAGTAGCTCGTCCGGCGGTGGACAAATGGATCCACAAATCGGGTAGGAGGCGACCGGTAGCCGGCGTCCGATACAGTGAGTGCGGAGTGGAACACAAATTCATGATACTCCATCATGTCAGGTGACAAAGTTCTAGTGGCGACAAATGAGATGGGGACAGCCTTATCAGCAAGCAGGTTTCATCTACACTCCAAGCAAGGTCCAAGCAGAAAAATGTGCCTACTTGAAATCAATCATGATCAGTTCCAGATGGCGTGCTGGCAGTGGCGTACGAAATGTCGAATCTGGCTACGACTGCAGATATTCTTTTTGCAGTCCTTGTATATCGTCAGCTAGATCGCACTGCAATGGTGCTGGTAGAAGAAGAACGAGGGTTAGCTCCCTTGCCGCAGTCGCAAACAAGTCGTCTGTGGGCGTGACAAGCCACAGCAGCCATTGGGGGTGGCACGTGGTCTATGTCACAGGGAGTCACGGTGAAGCAAAATTTTCTGCGGTGGCTGGTCTGGGCAGCCGCACTGTGCTTCAGACCACTACGCTCGAATGATTCAGTCTCGAGAAACTTCTGCAGCGGCCCTCGTGGGGCATATTGTACCCGACTTTCCTGTACGATGTTAGACGGCATCGGTATCGTCCACGGTCCTCTGCCAGAAGTTCGACTTGGAACGCTTTCGAGGTGGGCAAACCGATTAACTTGTTCCCCCGGTTATTTAACCATCATCCGCTCCCTAGTTTTCGGGCGCGTCCCTTGGTCGTCTTCTTGGAGACACCTAATGTGCTCTTCAGCGCGAGGCGGCTCTCCCAGGATGCGTCATGTCCGTGAGCGGTATCCTTCGTCTGCCCTCGGAATGCCTTTCTTGAACCCGTTCTCCGCGGACGTGGTTCCGCGATACGCCCAAGTGCCCGCATTCCGACAGCCTGGGTGTAGTATACTGATTGCTTCCGCACGGACGCTCGAAAGCTCTGAGGGCGGGGTAGAGGTTCCCGCTCTGCTCGAAGAGCCTCGTGTTCGTGTTCTCTCCACTGGTGGGGACTCCCTCTCCCAGGCCAATATGTCGATTTGAGGGTTTTTTCTCGCTTCCGCATGCCCTCATCGAAGGGCCAGAACCTCAGTCTGCACCCGCGCTCTTCGTGGTCTTTGACGGCCGGGATGAGGTTCTTTCGCACGTTCAGCCGGACATGTTTCGCCGGCGGCCATGTCCATTTGTCCCCGCGGGCTTCCCCCGGTCGGACCGTCTGACACTCCAGCCACAGCACATCCAGCCTATACCGCCGAACGCGTGTGGAACGGCGCAGTTGCGGTAAGTCCACACTTCCTCAATGTGACCCATCAAGTGCGCTTCTGTGAGGTGTTCAGGGCTTGCTGCGCGCCCATCATGGTATGTGGGCTGTGGGCAGGACATACACGGTGCATAAGAGGTACGTATGGTTCTGCTTCGGTTGTGCAGCCGTAGATCGACGCTTGAGCGACCTGTGTTGCAGGTGCTGTCTGTTTTACGGCGTGAACGTGCACGAAAGCCCTTCAGTTAACTGCGCTCGCTGCTGGCCGTCGCCGCTTCTCATCATCGTCAGGTTCCCAGACACGGCAATTCGCACGGGGCTCACAAGACCCAGGTACCCCGATCCGGAAGCCGATCAGCTGGTTCGGCTCTCGCGAGCGTTTCTTGTTCCGTGCAACTCAGCAGCACCTGGGTCCATCCTCGTCCACCTCTCGGACTCTTCCTGTGAGCGCATAGCCTCTGGGAGAGCGGCCACTTCAAGCTCCGTCTCTTATCGACTGGCCAAGTCCCCGTATACTACTCCAGATTCTCAGCTGGCGCCGTTCCGATAGTGGCCCATTTTATCGGTAACAATATCCCAGGCCGGGTGCCCCTCGATGATTTCGATTCGGAACGACTGCTTCGGCGGCTACAGAGATCCCGATGCGAGCGCCTCGTGGGTGGGTGTCGAACATGTTCTTTCCGTTCAGCCTGTAGCATGGTCTGGCCAGCACGCGCTGTGCGCTAGGCGATCGGTTCCTGCCAGCCTTATTATCCCGCCTTCCCTCTCTCCACCCTTCGCCTCCCGCGCCCGCGCTGGTCTCGTCCACCGCTGATCATGCTCGTACTCCATCCCAACTCTCGATGCGACGTTTGTCTTGAAGGCTACCATGGGCCCCGCGACCCCATCGCCATCTCCTGTGGGCACATATTCTGCCGATGGTGCGTCTCCTTTGTCACCCTTAGGCTACGATGCACGTCACTGACAGCCATCGTTTCTCCTCTCCCTCTTCGGACCCCGTTAGGTGCCTGCCGTCTCTGCCAAAGTCGGTTTGCCCTTTGTGCAGACAGAGCTTTGACCGCGATGACGTGAGGAAGCTCCACGTCGACAAGTCGGCGGTCCCTCCATACACCCCTGCGATGACCTCACTTGACCTTGACACTCCCGCTCACAACGCCAGTCGCCTTCAGTCTGCCATCACGCGCGTCACCCTGGAGGGCGCGCCGCGGCCGGAACTCGAAGGGCTTCTGCAAGATTGCCACGATTGGCTGGACGAGCAACCTCAGGATCAGGTGCGTGGCTTTCATACACGCCTCTCGGACATTCAAACCAACCCCCATGCAGTTCAAGGATCTGCGTGCGGCACGCTACCTTTTGTACCACAACTCTCGGTATCAGGCCAAGATCCAGAAGCGGGACGCGCGCATCGCGGACGTCGAGCACGATTGCTCAGTTCTCAAGCTGGAGTTGGAGAAAGAACGGGAAGAGATTGCGAAGCTGGAGAAAGAGCTCGTCGAGGAACAGGAGATTGCGACCAAACTCCACGACGAGCTGCATCTTGCCACGACCAAGTGCGGCGATCTGGAGAAGATGCTCGATGAGGAGCGGACAATCGCATCTGCGAAGTATACTGACCTCGAATGCACCGCGTTCGAGGAGCGTGATCGATTCGCCCTGTTGGAGAAGGAGCTGGAGGAGGATAAGGCACGACTGAAGGCCGAATGCGAAGAATGGAGGATGTAAGTGGCATGTTCTCACAGCGTAGCATCGGCGCTCATCCTGATTACGTCGTACTGCAGTAAAGTACGTCAAGATATTTCCTTGCTTTCTCGCATCAGGTTTCCTCAACTGTTCCACCCTAGCTCGACGGAATCTCGACCGAGTGTCGTCGTCTTACTGACGAGCTGGAGAAGGCCAAACTCACTCCACCGACGTCCCGTGCAAGCGAGCCCCGTTACTATTATCTTCATGATCAGAAGGGGTCGAAGCCCGAACCGGTCGCCGTTCTTAAGGATGACGGTAGGGATCATGGCAACGCTGTGAAGGTGCAAGTTGTCGGCACCGACAACATGTTTACCCTTTCACCCATCCCAGCCTGCAAGCCCATCCCGGAGTTGCCGTCGAATATGATGGCGTTCCTCCCCTTGTCGGACGACGCCGAGGATGCTAGTGATGATGACAGGGTTCGCCCGGGCCCACCCATCTCCTCCGCGTCACGCTCTATCCCCATCAAGTCTAGATCGGATTCTCATCGCCCACGGAGCAACTCATCCTTGCTATCGCGACCGGAGTCTGATGCGATGTCCATCTCTGCACCCCGGAGTACCCTCGACGTTCACATGGGCAGCGTCTCGGCGTCTCCCAGCGGTTCTAGCATGAACTCCGGCCTCCGCCCCACGCTTGAGTACACCTCTGGTTCGTTCGGAGGCAACGTCGGCGAGAACATGCTAGGCCTACGGGCAGACCCGTCGCGCGTATCGCCGTCTCCCACTGATTCCGATTTGAAGGAGCGACAGGAGAGGAAGCAGCGTTTGGCAACGTTGGATAGGATTCTCGACCGCGGTACGCCCCAGCCACCCCACTCGGTCATGTCTCCAAGGAAGAACTTGGTCTCCGATAGCGCCGATCGCCCTCTTCCTGCCAACCCGAGAGCGTCTCGTACGCCCTCGCCGGTGTCCAGTGCCTCTCAGTCGTATTCTTCGTCAACCATGGAGAAGGAGGTCCCCGCTGCGCCACTATACCGACCCCAACTCCTCGGACCTGTCTCGTCTGCGAGTTCGGCCGCGGCCGAGCGCGAGCGCGCGCGCGCATCCTCGGTTTCGCAGAACCCTCCCCCAGTGATTCCTCCTCCGCCTTCCTCTCTGTCTTCACAATACCCTGCGAGCACGACTCACATTTCTCACCTCACTGCGACACGCGATCGAGACGCGGGTACTCCCGTGTATCCTTTCTACGGTCCCCAGCCCCAACCTCAGCCAACGCCCTCGCCGCTCCAGTCGCGGCCACCGCACTCGCGCAGGCAGTCCAACGATGTCCATGCCTCGATGTCCGGCAACCTTGGAAGCTTGTCAAGGGGCAGGTCCATTAACCTCGGTATCGTTCAGCCAACAAGCTACGCATCCGGTCTGACACGAAGCATTCGCGCGATGCAGGAGCCTCCCCGCGTCTCATAATCCTTCTATCTTGCGTTCCCGAGAGCTTATACTCTTATTGGACGAGGGGTGTCGGAGCCTCGTGCCCATGGTGCGCGCTTGCTGTCCTCGGATGGTTCGCGTGCGTCTGCAAAGATGGTTTTAGCAATCGCTAGACGGGCACGGTGGTTTCGGAGACGTTCGTGCTCGTTAACTTATTTCCAACTCTTCCTCTCCTGCTCAGCTTCACCCCCCATTGTGTGATCTTTGTGTGGAAGTCCGGTTTCTGGTGGGCATCCGCGAAGACGACGCTTGGGTTGCCACCCTCCCGTCCCCCGTCATGCTCCCCCCTCCCCCCTCTTTCCTTCCCACCTGCTGTCTCTCATCTGTATAGCCGAGGTACGAGCCAGCGAAGTACTGATGCTCCCCATCTCACGAACCACGCAAACCGTTGACGGGATCCCGCGGTTTCAACGTATACTATCTATACGCCTATGCGCTCCCTCTGCTCTGCTGTCCGAGTCCCTTTCTGGTCTCCCCCCTGTCCGCCCTGCGTCCTATCGTTTCGACATCCTTCTCACACTCAACAACCCCTTCCATCACCTCGGCCGACGTCATCCCCGTTCCCACCCATTCACCCCGCCTCTCGTAATTCGCCCATTTCAAGCATTCAGACGTTTCTTCGACCTTTCGACGCATCCCACGTACGTCTCTAGCCCCCTCCGCTCCGCGCATGCACGCCGTCTCGACCTCGGCTTGAACACTTCCGTCGTGCTGCCTGTACCTGTACCCACAGCGAATGTACTCTATGTCCCGCCACCCTCTTCTGCTGTCCCCGCCTCGGGCTACGTCCCTGTCCCGTCCCAGGATTTTGTACATTCCGTGTGCCTGCTGTACCTCGCAACCTGTCGAGACCTGCTCGCATCCGTAATACTACCATATACACCGCATCTCCCCAAGCACTTCGTCTCGTCCGTTCAATTCGTGCCTGTCGAAAAAAGCCCGCACTGTCCGATCAAACTCAATGACTGATTCCCCGCAACGCAACGTCCGCCGTCGGAGGGGAGGCATTATCAGAGTTGCGGTCCCGCGCGCGCTGGGTAAGCTCGCTAGACACGCGCTCCATGCGCAATGTGCATGGGATCCCGGACCCGGCGAATGGGCGCCGGGAAGTCGAACTCTGAAGTTTCTTCTGCCGCGAACCCGGCGCAAATATCGCACTCAGCACTGCACGCATGCCCCCGGGCCCCCATGGCCAGCCTACTGTATGCCTGCACTGTGCAGTGAGTCAGCTTCCACTGCAATAGGCCACCGACGATTCGCCCACGCGGCCCGGGGAGTCGGCGAGGATCGTGCATTAAGGAACTCGAGAAAAAGCTTTATCCTCGCCTGCCCCGCGCCACGAGGCCCAGGTGGGGCGTGCTTCTGCATCCGGAGGCCTGAACACTGGGTCCTAACTCCTGGCTGCTGGAGGCTGGGAGGCCGCCGCGGGATGCACCTGCCAGGCGCGACCCTGAGCCGCGAGCCTGTTCTCCTTCCCGTCAGAGAGGGACGGATTCAGGGCGTCGGACTGCAATTTTGCATGGCGATCCGTTCCGTATGTGACGTTGACATCCGAAGTGAAGCACCCGGCCTCAATACTCGTTTTCCGTCCTAGGGGGGCCTATTAGCACCAAAGCCCCCGCGTGACGAGCGATCGCAAGAAGGCCTGCCGACACAGGCGTCAGGCTAGGGACAAGCGTTCGCCGCGTCCCCGAGATGGCGAACTCTCGGAAGAAGCCATGCCAATTGCATCCAGCACCAGCACCAGCGCCGGCACTGGGGGCACGAGCCGCGTCGAAAGGAAGGTGTCACCAGCCACAAGTGTGGCCAGGAAAAAACGCGGCCGACGTCGATGAATGGGCTTCTGCGCGGTGGCCGCGCTTTCCAGAGCGTCCAATGTGAACGTGGCGCTGGTGTGGGCCATCATGGGTGTCGAGATGCTTGCGTGGTGGGACAGGATCGCGCTGTGTCAGTGATGCCCAGATCGCCGCACCTCAAGTCCTGAGATATGGCCCTCCGGCGAACCAGATATGACGAGCGAAGGAGGACGGGAAGAGCGGGGAAATGGGAATGGGAATGGGGAAGACTAGAAGGAATCGACGCCAGACAGGTCTTAGCGGGCATGAGGATTTCATTTGTCGCAATAGTCTCTGGTATGTCAGAAACGGGGTTGGAAAATGATACCTCGACCCCGGGAGGACGGAACGCAATGGTTGCGTCAGCAACAGCACTGACCCTTCAACGTGTCGCAATTCATGGAGAATTGATGGGACACTGGTGTTCCGGAAGTAGGGAGAAAACCGAACCACGACGGGAGCGGGGACAAGTCCCAGTCCCTGCGCCGCGGCGAGAGTGGATCTTCTGAGAAGCGGGGATGCTGTCTGTCGGCCGCCTAGACAACTTGGAGACTCCGAGGATTCAGCCGTGCGATGTGTAGCAGGAGGACATACCGGTGGCTGGGTAGCTCGTACACTCGCACCCTGTTGAGGGTTGTGTCTCCAACCTCGGCGAACTAGTGATTGGGTCGCAGGTCACAGGAATGCGGAAACCATGCGTGCGTGCGAATAAGATAGATAGCATGCGGAGCTCCTGCGAGCGACTGTTTTGATACAACGGACAAGTCGTATCAGAGATCCCCCACAAAAGAAGCTGGGGGTATATATTAACACGCTGGGGCGAGGCCGATGCTCCTGTCCGTGATCACTCGTGAAACCGACTCGATCCAACAACCAAGAGGATGTCATACAGCAAACGCCGACCATCTTCAAACCAACTACTTGGTGAAGGCACGGATGATCTTGGCGGAGATGTGGAGGAAGAAAATAGAGGCAATGAAGGACAGGGAAAGGACGAGGACGATGAAAGGGTCACTGGATAACGTGGAGACAATCGTTGAGCACAACGCCAAAGGGACCAATAGGGAACAGGAACCGCTTGTGGGGCGGACGTACACTCGGAGTCCTGGTGAGTCGTCCGTGTAGAGCTTGAGCATGGTGTTCGACGAGCCGCCAGCACCCGCTGCGCGTGTTGAGTTGGGTTTCGACGCTTGCGAACCAGTCGCTCTCCGCCTGTTCATGCGCGAATACGGTGAGCGAAGAGGATGGGAACAGACATACGACAGCAGTTGCGCACCGAATCTGGGCGCCAGGAGGCTTCGCAACGGTGCTGGAACGAGCGGAATCGGAGTCCGACTGCATTACACACAAAACGTGAATGTTATTTGCATGAAATGGCGGTGAGCGGGGAATACAAGTGGGACAACGTACCATGATGGAGGTGAGTGTGGAGGTGGACGTGTGCTGGCAACTCCAGCTCAGCGCATCCGCGACTGTACACGCACGGCCACGTGGAACCCAAAGTGGGATGCGTCACAGGGCCTGTCACGCTTTCCTAAGGAGCGTGACAGTGACGTAACTCCACGGACTCCACGCCGCCTGTGCAACGGTGTTCTCACAGTCTTCAGCCTCTTCCTCCACCCTACCGTTTCCGTAAGGTCCTTACTGGTCCAGCCATGTCTCTAGTGAGTGTTTTTCTCCATGGGACTGTGCATGTGAGTCGTTTAAGTCATGACACAGATCCATGCTCTTGTAGCGAGAGGGTCCACCATCTTAGCGGAGCACCAGGGCGGTCAGAGAGACTTTTCCCAAGGTGAGTTGCACGTCAGAACTCGCGCAAAGGATAGATCTCCAAAGGCCAGGATCATTACTTCCCGCTGTATGGTTGCACTCCGCCCCGGAGTCGATCTTCACATTCGGGAGTTATAAGGCACACGGAGCAAGGCACGGGTCCTCCGTTCTTGTTGACTCCCGTGCAGCTGCCCTCTGCCCTCTTATCAAAACATGAGGTGCTATTGATTTTTCATGATGTGATGAAGTTTTGTGGTTGCGGTTTATCCGTCATTTTCATCCTCATGCTCTTCCTCAGTGTTAGACCAACCG
The DNA here is from genome assembly GCA_022814645.1 of Ganoderma meredithae. Lineage (NCBI taxonomy): Eukaryota > Fungi > Basidiomycota > Agaricomycetes > Polyporales > Polyporaceae > Ganoderma > Ganoderma meredithae. The sequence goes on from JAKLMY010000115.1 coordinate 16,252, forward strand.
CAATCTATGTCCTTTTGCAACTGCACTTCGAAGTCTCCCGTCCCACCAACAGACAGCGGTCAATGCGGTGGCATGAAACATTGATCACGTTGTATGTTGTGAGAGGCGTTGTTCCCCTTCCTGACTTCACAGCTGTGAACGCAAGAACAATGTAGAATCGTTTTCCTGTCTGTCCCGTCCCTTTGCAACATTCCGGCTGACGCTATGTTACAGCGACGCAGACAATTTTGTCTAAGATTCCCCCGAACAATAGCAAGCTTACATATGTCTGGGAGCAGTATCTATTTCACTATGTGTCGGAGGGCGGATTCACCTACCTCGTAATGGCAGACGATGCCGCGGGACGGTAAATGACGTTCCTCTCACCATCTTGCACTCAGCCTGATCTGTTCGCAGACGAATGCCGTTCACCTTCCTTGCCGAACTACAACAGAAGTTTACATCTTACCCCTCAGCTTCCTCCTCATCGCTGTCAGACTCGCCAGCATACTCTTTGCAGGGCTCGTTTGGCCCTATCATCGCCCAACTCATGACGGAATACAACACGAACCCTCCAACGGACGAACTGACCCGCGCGCAGACCGAGCTTGCCCAAGTCAAAGACATCATGGTTCAGAACGTGGAGCAAATCTTGTCGCGAGGGGAGCGCATTGAGCTGTTGGTTGACAAGACGGATACCATGGCTAGCCAGGCGACTGCGTTTAGGCGCGGCGCCAGGACTGTGCGCCGCAGCATGTGGTGGAAGAACACGCGCATTTTGGCATTAAGCATTGTCGTTGGCTTGGTACGTATCGTGATCTTCATATCGTGGAATTGAGCTTGTGGCTTATCATCCATCTCGGGCTCATTAGGTGCTTCTCTGGGTGGTTGCTGCCCAGTTCTGCGGCGCCGGCCTGAATCAATGTGGGGCGAAGTAGCGAGACTGACACGTAGGACCATGCTCAGCCTGTGATACTTCGACAAGAGGGAAGGCATATAATGTTATGTCGTCGCGAGTTCCATGTCCCACCTTCGTCTCCCCTGGACCCTAGCTCTTCGTATTCTTTCCAACGCCTCTTGTTCTTACGCTGTATGTCCTTCCCCGCTAGCCACGTGTATTCTACCTAGCCTATCGATCACAGTCAATCTCCTCGGCCAATCCTACCGATTGGTGGAGCCCACCGCCACAACGCACGACAATCTGGATAGGTTATCCTCTATGACGACGCTGCGAAGGAGCGGTTTCTGCGCACATCTTGTTCCTCATAAGTTTTCGCCCTTTTGTCTGGCCTGTTTCTGAACCTCGTGGATCTGGCACAGAGCAGGTTTCATGTCCTGAGCGGACCTGTCACTTGGGTGCGAGGGTAAACAGACGGGCGGAGCGCCGGCGGCCGCGGGGCGCTGTGACACCTTCCGCATATGGGTGGCAGTGTTGTCCTGGTTTGATGGCTGGGCTCGCAAGCCTGAGAGGCGCGGCAGCCCAAATTCTCTCCACCTCTTCCTCTCCCTCCACACCCTCTCGGCTGCTTTTCGTCCCTGTCTGCCCTTCTCTCTCCAAAACCGTCTGATACCCGACGCATACAACCACCCACGCCAGCAGACAGGGCCGAACTGGGCTACAAGAGGGCAGCCATGCTTCTCGTCCACCCCTCCTCCCAGTGCGACGTCTGCCTGGACCCCTACACTTGGATCACACCCGCCAAGTCGCCCCACGCAATCCAATGCGGCCATGTTTTCTGCTACGAGTGCGTGTCCTGCTCATCCTACATCGCTCGCCACATTGCGGTTTTGCGGCGTCGCGCCGTGTGATGATGATGTGGTTGGCCTGATGCTTACCGCATCCTCGTGCGCACAGCTGCCTGCGTACGGTGCACCCGAGCAACTGCCCCATGTGCCGCAAAGGATTCAACCCGGAGCGCATCAAAAAACTGCACATCGACAAGGCCCCCGAAGGCACACCGCCCACCGGCCCCGTGGCGGAGGAGAACGTGTTGTTGCGCCGTGTTGGCATGCTTTTCGACGAGGGTGCAGATCCCGCCGACGTGGAAGCCATGAAATCCGAGGCGTCAGAGTGGCTGAACACCCATCCCGGGCCGTCGGTGAGCTTCCCGCCCAATCCTCTCCGTCGTATATGCGCCCTTAATGACTAAACGCCGCACGGCACTCAGCATGTAGCATTACGGAACGCGGTATTCGCCCTGCACGAGATCAAGTCTCTTCGCATGGCGAAGGCAGTCGATAATGAAACCATTGAACGTATTCGTGCAACCCACGAGAGACACGCAGACGTCAAGGAAAGGGATTTGAAAATCGCGATGGAGGTCGAAAAGCAATTGCTCGCTCAGCAAGAAACTCTGCGGAACGAGTATGAAGCGTGAGTGATCTATGTCCAACGTACAATTGGCGCATGGAATTTTCTCGTTCTAAATGACACTTTCTCTCCTAGCCAGCTTGCCCGGTCGTACCAGCAGCTGAGTACCCTCCAGCAGGAGAATACCCGGATTCAAAGCGAGCTGAGTCGTTATACGACTTCCTCAAATCCGTTACCGCGTCCTCCAGAGCATGTCCCTTTCGTCTCTTCACTCCCGCGTGATCCTGCTGTACCCGCCACCCACTCCGTCCAGCGGAGCGGCGCTCCGCTGGGTCTCGGCCTCCCTTCTGTCGTCGCCCCAACCACTCAATCACGCTCCAGTTCCAATGGCTCAGGTGGTTCAACTGGCTCACGTCGTGCGCCCTCAGTTCATTTCGCTGAGTCCGGTCCGTCGGCCGAGAGACAGTCGAAATCGAAGTACAAGGTTTCCGCCGACGGTGAAGAGCTTCGTCAAGAGAAGACCCGCCGTCCTCACCTCATTGTCCCAGGGGCGACCTCTTCCCAACGCATCATTCCGCCCCGCCTGGACGGCTGTGATCTTGATGTGACGCCCCGGCCGCCCACAGTCCGCAATCGTCCTGACCTTACAGGCATAACCTATTTCGATGAATACGGGCAGCCTGCCAGTCTTGAGGAATCACTCACTTACGCGTGCCCAGAGGGTGTTTTCGAGTTGACGATCGAGGAGAAGAAAATCCTAATACAGAACTCCTTGGACCAGATGGCTACGAGGGCAGCCGCTCATGGCGGCCCTGCTTCCGTGACCCCCACCGCCAACGGTCTTCTGCCCCCTGGTTCTTCCACAGCGGTTCCACTATTCCCGCCACCTGTCATTCCTCCCCCTCCCGTTCTTCCACCTATCGTCACGGTCACTGCCCGTCCCCCTGCTGAGACTCGCTCGGCACGTATACAGCGGGTTGCTCCTCCAGAGGCAGCTGTGACAGGACGGTCTCCTCTTGGGTGGCGTCCGGGGCCCGCAAACAAGGAGGGTTATGTGAAGGCATACCTCCCCCATGTAGGTGGCGTCGGCTGGATTCGGGAGGAGCAAGCAGCTAAGCTTCCCGTTCGCCGTTGGGGAACCGAGAGCCGATATGCCTATGTAATTGCTAAGGAGCCAGAGGAGGTTGATGACGAATGGAGGAGGGACCATAACGGCGCTTCTCCTCCTCCGAACCCGTTGCAGCTCATTGGCGTCCCAGAGGCTCCTGTTGCAGGCACCGGTAGGAGTGCTATCCAATGTAGCCAGTACGATGACATGCCAGAGTCTTCTGCTGGGCCGTCGACACTTTTCCGCGACCAGCCGAGAGCTTCAGACCGTATTATCCCCGCTTCCGTGAACGGCTCGAACGCATCCCTCACCTCATTGGGCATGGGTATCTTTGCGCCCCCTCCACCTGCTCCCCGCTCTGAACGCTCTTCTTCTGGCCACCGTCGCGCTGCAAGCGATGCTGAACCGCTGGGCCTGACCTTGACGGCTCTTCCTATGCCTGGTCCCCCACCCGAGTCTGAGGATCAGGAGACCCAGCCTTCGCCAGCTTCGACTTGGGGTACGGTAGATTCTAGGAGCTCCAGCCTTGGCAACCTCCATTTGAACAACTTCGGAAACCCCGGCCCTTTCACGCGTGCTCAGTCTCTTGAACAGCTCCCTATTGGCGAGCTTAATGGCGGACCCATCGTACTCACCGACGCTGTCACCCCAAGGCAGGGGTCCTCGACATTGGATGACTCTCGATCAATCTCTGGCCAGTCGAATCACTCACATGACCATCACGGACCTGCGCTTTTTTCGAACCCAAGCGCAGGTAGCTCTCGTGTTGTCGCCAGCCTAGACGACCTCGAGAATGTTAACCGATCGTTGCAGCGAGTCGCAGAGTTGCAGGCAAGGGGCCCGTCTCGCCACTCGCAGCGCTCCTCTCACTCTTCTCGACATTTTTCTCACCCGTCCATGTCTGGAGACGAGGGCGACGTGATGGTTGGTTCGCGTACTGGCCTTGCTCTTTATAGCTCACGGCCATCCCAGAACGCAAGCTACGGGTCTCACAATGGTCGTTCGTCTAACGACCCATCGCCTTCTGCGCAGTCTCGCCCCCGCAGTGGTGGTTCTGCACCGCACCATTCTGAAAGCGCCCACAGCCACCCTACCTCCCTCAGCCGCCAAAGCTCGCATAGTCAACACAGTTCCTACAGCACTCACAGCGTCCACAGCGCTCACTCCGTCGACGCCTCCAGTTCCCATCGATCAACTTCCGAGCGGCACAGGGCTCGCCGTGCGTCTAAAGCTTCGGTGCTGAGCCATGCCCCCGAGCTTGTCACATGGACGATCGTTCCCTCGGACATGCAGCCGTATGGATCTTCTCGCGGTCCATATGCCCCCGATGCTCGACCCCCTCCTAGCCAGGAGTCTATCCCCCGTTCTCTGCGGTCGAATGGAGATGGCCTTGGTCTCACCTTCGAAGCTCCAAGTACTTCCGCCGCCGTTACCGGAAACGGGGAACAAGCTACGAGCATCCATGCTCCACGCCCCGTTAACGGCCGCCGCGCCAGCCAACTCATCGGCGGCTCATGGGGCGCACGCAGCGGCCACTAGAGGATCCTCGCTCCGAAAAACTAAACTCGTCCGGTGTGTAAGATTATTCCAACCTCTTTCAAGATAGACCCTTCTGCATATGCTCTTCCTTTGGTGTCATCCTCATCACCCCTTAATGGTGCACAATCTCTTCCTTAACTAGTTGCCTGTTTCTTCCTGGATATGCTTACGAACTGTCATCTTTGGTCGCTTCCCTTTGCTTGCTATCCTCATCCATCTCTCCTGGCTCTCGTGCTACCCCACCGTTTCGTATCGTGCGCTTTGCGTCCTAGATCTATGCTCTGGCAGTGGCTTTTGTTGTAGTTGGTGTTCCGCATGTTGTCGCAACGTAATCTCGCCACCCTGTAGCCATTGTGTGTAATTCCTGTAATGCCCAGGTCCGTTGATGGTTTGTCCCAGTCTGGGCCACCCTGCCCAAGAGTACCCTATACCTGACATGCCCAGCGTCGTCCTTTCTGAATCCTCGCCGTCACATATATCCTCGCAGCTTTGTTTGGTCTTCCCCATTTACGTTATTGCACGCTGATCCCCTTACGATACCTCGGTATCTCCCAATACGAAACTTACGATAACTGATGTACCGGGCACGCTCACGCATATCGACGTCGGCTGTATTTTGGCGTATTACGCTTATGGCTTTACGATACACAAAGGTTCGCTTGGTTCGTCTCGCTTTTGCGTCTCTTCGCAAAACCCTAAAGATGAATGGCTTCGAGGTTGCGACGGACTTCGGTCGCAGTTGCAATCGAGATACATAGGCAACGCGTTGCACACACCCAACCTGACCATGAAATTTAATGATTATTATTATGCCTCCACGTCGTTAGGGCTGGAATTCATGTCTCTTCGCGGGCCCGACCTGCATCCATGCCTCGCCCCGCACCTTCGCCGACACGAGCCCATGAAGGTACTTGGAGTCGATCATGAACAACCACATGGCGCGCGTAGCCTCGGCGCGAGCATCGAGCAAAGGGCGGATCAGCCTCCCTGAGGCCACATGCGGCGGGTTGGGCGTGGGCGTGTGCGCAGGTGCGCCATCACGACGCTTGATGTACGGGTTGGGCGGGGCCACGTAAGGCACGGTGTAAGGCGCCAGCCTCTCTCCAGTGAGAGAACTGGACTGTGGCGAGAGGGCGCCGAGGAAGAGCTTGACAGAAGTGAGCAGCCGCTTCAACCTGCAACTGATTGTGAGCATCTGTGGAGACTGTGAATCGAGTATGTAGTTGGGCCTCACTGCCTGTAATTCGCTGTGAAAAAAATCCTGTCAGCACGGATCAACAGACCTTAGGGTAGAGGACTTACAGCCAACCCAGTAGTCGTGCCAGCGAGAGAGCACGAAACTCGTGACATAGAACACCCCCAACACACCAATCGCAGCCTTGGTCTTTCCCTCCAGCCCTTCATTATTCCCAACAAAGAACCAGCGCCCCGTCGTCCAGAACGACCGCAGGCCAGGAACGATGAGCTGTGGGACCCACTCTTGGAATCTCACGAGCGGCCCAACCGAGTCCGCGACCAGCCCGCGAACTATCGCGCGGGTCACCGCGGCGTACGCGCCTGCGGCAGTGAGCCCGCCAAAGACAGCCTTGAACTGGGCCCAGGTCTCTTCCTCCTCCGCCTTGCCGAGGACGCGACCACTTAGGAGACCCACGACGTATGCGGGGATGTGTAGGATGAGCGTGGGGAGGAACAAGGGGAAGCGCGGGTGGAGGACGCTGAGGACCAGCTGACGGAGGACGAGCGCGAGCGCACGCAGCGCACTGGGACGTGTGCGGAAGTCGGGAAGGAGCGCGTTGATAGTAACGTGTGATACGTTGGCGTGGTGCAGGAGGGAGTGGTATTTGAGTAGAGCTTGGCGCGCTTTCACCAACGAAGGCGCTGCATCAGGGTCGGTGAATTGGCTGATGAGGCTGAGTTTCACGAAGGTGGATAAATAGGAGTTGTATGTGGAGGAACCGGAAGACCTACTTCTGAGATATCCAAACAAAATGAGAGGGCGTGAGCTCATCGTCGGCCCATAAGATATCCCTCGCCATACGGATCGCATGTAGCGTGTCCCTGGGCCAAGGTTGAGCGGGACGGGGCACATATAGGTGCACATGCAAGGCCACTCACCAGTCTGGAGCATTGATCGTCAAACCCAACAAACGCTTCTCGATCTCGGAGGTCAAGACCTTGACGATATCTCGAGAGCCAACCGGGCCCTTGTCGCCATCCACCTCCGATGTATGCTTCCCCACGAACGCCTCGACGTCAATAGGCTTCCCCCATCTTCAAAGGCACCCGTTAGCGCTGCGACGCCCAGACATCAACGCAGAGAACTGACCTTACGCAAACCTAAGTTGACCGTTCGGTTCCAGAAGGTTTCCATCTCCATCAGCTCCAACGCGTCCAAACGAGAACACCGTCCGCATCCGCGCATATCGACGGACGAGTAGGCACTACCCACCTTGCTCTGGTACTGCGTCTTGTCCGTATACACCACCCCCACAGGCACGATCCGCAACCTCCTTCCCTCTCCCTGGCCGCCGCGCCTCCCCTTGGCCCACCTCACATATTCGACCGCAGCCCGGCTTGCACCCTCTTTCACCTGCGCGATGCTCGGCTCGGTGTAACTTGTGCCCTCAGGGAAGACCCCAATGACCTCCTCCCTCTCCAGGGCCTTGAACGTCTCCTCGAACAGCGCCTCGTTCACCCTCGACTGTGTGCCCGGCCGGTCGGACGCGGCGGTGGAGTTGGGGTTGCGCGCGACGGGGATGCTGCCCGAGGAGCGGAGGACGGCGCCGACAAGCGGGTTCTTGAAGAGCGTCGACTTGGCCCAGAAGCAGACGGGGCGGCCGTGCGGGATTGTCACCGCTGGAGGATACGGATACGCGAGGCGAGTGCAACATGAGTGCGCAAGGCTCAGGTGAGGCAAGGTACAGTAGAGTAGGGAAAGGTCCACTCACCGAGGGTTGCAATGTCGAGTATCTCATTGTGGTGGCAGGACGTTCTGGTGCAAGAAAGATAAAGAGCTTGTTAGTCGTAGTCGAGGTTGCACCAAGCTCGAGCCGTTGATGGGGGCCTCGCGCGAGGTCGCGGCTCAGCGGCGACGCACATGATGAGGGGCCCGTCGTGTGGAACGCTCTCTTCACCGTCTACATAGACTTCCGAATAATATCGCAGTGCCCAGTCGGATATTTGACGTAATCCGCGGTATACAAGTTTCAGCTCCATCAAGAGGGAGAGAGAGCGTATATGTGGCGTAGCAGATGGGTACCAAGCAAGGCAGAGTGAACGTTGTTGGGTTCGAGAGGCTGTTGCACAGGTAACAAGACGTCATCCAACACGAGTGATCCGCTGCGTCCTCCCACCACAAACCCCCTCCCACACACTACCTGTATGTTACCTCAAGTCGGGGGTTAAATCCCAATCACCGCTCATTGACGGTCGAAGAAGGTTGAAAATATTGGATACAACGCATACTCGTGCAGACTCTAAACACACATGGTAGTTGAGAAACATGGGCATCGACCACGGGGCAGGTCCTTGCACGAGCCAAAGAACCTGTTGCGCGTCGAGCAGCGACCTTTGATCATTCCACGCGGGCGACCAGCATGTACAGCGATACATAGTAGTAGCAATCCGGGAGATGATGTTTTGAGTACGGTGGTGTGGCAATCACAGACGGCGACCACGGCGACCGCCCTGTTGGTATAAAGGTTGTCAATACTTCTACCTCACATGCACGAATTGTAGGGTGAACGTACCTTGCGACGGGTCGAGTCGGTGGGGACGGGAGTCACATCCTCGATACGGCCAATGCGCATGCCGGAACGAGCGAGTGCACGGAGAGCGGACTGAGCACCGGGACCAGGGGTCTTGGTGCCGGTACCACCAGTCGCACGGAGCTTGATGTGGAGGGCGGTGATGCCTACCTCACGACAGCGTGTAGCGACATCCTGAGCGGCAAGCATAGCAGCGTAGGGGGAGGACTCGTCACGATCGGCCTTGACCTTCATGCCACCTGATAGCCAGAGCGATCCATTAGGAAACGCATTAAATATGCAGGATACGGAGGCACGGACCAGTGACACGGGAGATGGTCTCCTTGCCGGAGAGATCGGTAACATGGACGAAGGTATCGTTGAAGGAGGCGTAGATGTGGGCGACGCCGAATACGAGCTCGCCCTCAGCAACCTGGGGACCGAGGGCGACTGGCTCCTCCTTAGCGACCTTGACCTTCTTGGGGGGCTGCATCCAGATCACGGTCAGTGCATCCATCCCAATTTCCGCCAGTGTTCCCCCAAACGTCTATCCCAAACCATCGAGAGCATTGAAAAAGGACTGACCATGATGTTTGAGAGTGTGTTGAGGGAGGGCGTTTGAGGACGTTGAACGAGGAGACTCAGTCCACCGACGACCTCAAGGTTCTGCAAGCGCCTAGAGTCAGGTCACGCGGATGGAAACGCGCTGCACGTGGACAGGTCTCCTACGCGTCATTAACATCCACGCTTGGCCTCGCGTTCAAGCTCCTGCCGCCCTCGCAAGGATGCCATGTGCACATTGGACAAATAAAACTCATCGAATGACCGAAGAATTCAGCCTATTTACACTGCCTGCAATGCTCAGTCTGGCATATTCGTGTTCACGCTCGGTGTGGCAAGGGAAGGTGAGTGAGTCGACCCTCTAATACCCGCTTTTCTATAGGCCAGCCCCGGGATTGGGGACGTGGCGTTCCTGCCTACATGCCAACATCGCGGCGGTGCCAGTCGCGTTCGCGCTCGAGGCGTTGCTGAGACCTTCGTTCATCCTTTCTATCCATCTCATATGTAGCCCAATGTCTAGAGATTCAGACATATCTTCGTTTACACACATACTCGCGCCAAATTGTCTCCGTCTGTATCTTGTCGCTGCAGAACCTTGGCCGACTTACATGCCGAGGAGAATACAGTTTGAGGCTCGAGACCGTCATCTTCCTGAGGAGCCAGAACGTCTGGATTGAAACCAGATTGCTCTTCGATAGCAGGCCTTGATCTGATTATAGACCCCCCGATTCTAAGGAAATGTCAGGATTTGGGTAGCCTGCAGCGCGAGGTCCTTCCCATGATCGCCCCGCTGAATCTGAGCCCCTCTCTACACTAGTATATATATATACCATCCCAACCGCCCAGTCTGCCCAGCTTGCTCAACCTGCTGCCCTCTTCATCCTCAACCCACCCGCTCGAACGCCATGGCCCCTAACCCTCAGTGCGCCGCCCTCGCCGCTGCGAAGGACAAGAAGGGTGAGTCTGACGTTTCCCACCCCTGCCCACCTTGCTATACCTCGCGTCGCGCACCGATGTGCATCGTGGCTTGCCTTTACGTCCCCGAGCCTCAGAGAAGCATATCTGACTCCATCGCTCCCCCAGGTCTCTCTTACTCCCAGATCGCGGAGAAGATCGGCCAGTCGGAGGCACACGTTATCGACGGTGCGTCCCCTCGAGCCTTTTCACGTACATGGACTGAGCGAACGGTCCCCATCCCTCAGTGTGCACTGGCAAGATCCAGCCCACCCAGGACGAGTTCAACGCGCTCGCTCGGGCTCTCGATATCACCCAGTCGGTGCGTCTTCCCTCCATACTACTCCCACCCGTCCCGTCTCATGTCATCGTGCTATCGCCGTGCGACAGCCTCCCTCCGACTCCGCCCACAAGACCAAGTAGGCGCGGAAGTGGAATGTACAATTGAGTCTGGTGTAGGACTAGCGCTGTATGAGTGACGCGAATGTCCGTGTTGTACCATATCCACGGGAAATCACTGTGGGACCAAGGCAGAGCAATAACCGGCTCTCCCGTTCGTCGTTCGCATCGGCAACTTCGGGTTTCTCTGGCCGCGAATCCCGGCCGTGCTCAGCAAATGAGTTAGGACGTTGAGCACACGCGGAGATGAAATCATCATGAAACAATCTAAATTCAATACTGTAGTCGTACATGAATCGATGGTGATACATGATACATGGCGTACGTGTACAATGAGTGGATAAGGCTACACCACGACATTCGAGTCCAGCCTCCCACCCGCTGAGCCATACGGGGCCCGCCATCCCTTGACCTATTGAACAAGTCCGTCCCTGATAAGCACAGCGGAAAGGATAAGGTATGTGGTCGCTGACGTACCGCCTCGTCAAGACCGTCATCATGTGGGGCATCAGTCTTGGTGTCGGTCGTAGTGTGGACCTGTATCTGGCAGATGCATGTACGTCAGGCGCGTGCGACAACTCCAATACAGTAAGGCTCAATGTGACCGACCTCGCCTTTATCTTTATGCGGGCTGGTGCTTTCGCTGTACCGTGACTGGTCGGCGAACGACATGTGCGTTGTGTACGACGTGTGCGAGAGGGGGAATGAGACCATCCCGCTCGGGTTGGCCCCTCTCAGAGCTTCGCGTGCGTTGAGGGTCGCGAGCAGCGAGTTTAGGAACACTGTGGGGCCAAAGGAGAATTATTAGCGAGCCGGACGGTATTGGTATAGCGGGTTGCACATACGTTTGGGTAGGACGAAGTAGAAGGCGATAAATATGAAGTTGTCCGGCATAAGTGCATACTGTGTAATCGTTCGGTCAGTGGTCGATCCCAGAGCACATAGTTGGATGAGATTGCGTACAGTGACGAGACATAGGAGAGCACAGAGCCTGCAAGCGGGCATAGCCCAGGTCAGAACACAGTCCTATGATGGAACAGGCCGAGTGTACCCTGTGAGTGCACCCGTATTGATGCTGTAAATGATCAGGGTGCGTATAACGGAGTCCGTCCTGTGCACATGTGGGGCATCATGAGACAGGCAAATACTTCACAAGGTAAACAGGCACCCACTTTGAGAAGCCAGTCCTACACTTTATCAGGACCATAGTCATCGCTCCCGCGATGAGGAGGTCTGCTACCACACCGGCACCGAGGCTCACATACAAGATGTCCTGGATGAGGTTGAATACGAGCGTACACGACGAGAAGAATTGTGGCAGAACGTACAGCGATCTTCGAGAACGCCATGAACGTAGGGACGCTAAAGCTGTTCATCTGGAGGTCAGCCCAATTCAAGAACATAGCCTCAAATGGGAATAGTACCTCTTGACCGAGAACGCTGTAAATGTTCCACACCCCGTCACGGTAAGCCTTGGTAGTTAAACCGGGATAGATGGGAGAGAGCGCACCGATGCTGCCACCTGATTGGAACCCGCTCAGCACTTCAGGCCACTGTTTCACCATCCTTAAGGAACTCGTACTCACCGAATACCGTTAAAGAAGATACCGTCTAGTGTCCAGTGAGCACAGCATGCAAAAGTTAAATGCACTGAATGGAGCACTCACGATTGCGATGCCCAGTAGCAGGTTTCCATGGCTCACTGTGCGGGGAAGGTCGTGAGTTATCCGATTGAACCTAACCTGGCGGAATGCTTACTCCTCCAAACTCTATGACAGAAGATGCTGCGGTCGACAAACGTGAGCGGGGACGTTTACCTATGCGATATGATAGGAACCCACCCTCTAACAGTAAGGTCGCTCACGCCCTATCCCCACAGCGCCGTCAGCGAAGGTGACACCATCCTAGCAACGGTGCAGACGTACGGTGACAACGATTTGAGCCTTGAAATGAAGATCATTCAACAACTCTGGAAAACTAGACCCCAGCTGACGTGCGCACCAATATGCTCCTACGAATAGCAGACACCGGTGAGGCAAATTCAAGGAGAAATGGCGGATAGGGACGTACCATGTTGGTACGGCGAGCACTCTGGCGTCCGAGAAGTTCGTCACGGCGTAGTAGTATATGGCGTGCACGACCAAAGCCAGGTGTAGGGTGTCCAGCAGCCTGACAGCCATTGTACGTTCCCCATCACGATACACGGCAGAAGGCAGGACACTCACCATAACGCGAATACCTGAAAATAAGCGAGCATCTGAGCGAGCTGGTCCCCGTCACAGATTGATGATGGCTGACCAAGAATCGCAAAAGCAGGGAGTCCCTCTCGCTGCGCTTGAAGTATATGTATGTCTGGACTACCGTGACTCCATAGAAGCTGCGGCGAACGGAGTGTCGGTGGTTAGTCGCAATGTGATAAAGCTAGGCGAAGGATGCCTGCCATGACGTTGCAATCGTGCCTATAGTCGAGGATATCAGGAATCGGAGCGAGGAGGGGATAGGAATGAGAGCATACCGAGGAATGCGGCCCCAAGAGTGTCGTTGAGCGCCAACTTGCCAGAAGACATTGCTTGGGGGAGGAGGAGAGCGGGGAAGCTTCAAAGGCCTGACGGTATTCAGCAGGAGGTCCGCGGCCTGCATTCTTATAAGACCTGTAACGATCTCATCGAATAAGGACGTCAATGAAGATCGAGGCGGTTCTGATACCGTGTTGGCAAGGAAGGTCGGTGTCATATGTCATCGGCGTCCCTACGATGACAGTGGGAAGCGCGAACCACGCGAACCACGGAGGGAGCATTCCTTGCAAAGACTCGCACCGTCTCACAGCTAATAGTTGCCTAGAGGGCATCGAGCACCAGCCTCGCCGGCTGTTAAACCGGCCGTCAGCTGCCAAGAGGAAGATGTGTCGCTCACCAGATGCACGGCCCGACACACACGAGACAGAGAAGCAGGGGGCGCAGAGATGCATTGCGTCCTCCTAAGGCCCTCTGCCGGCAACACTGGGCGTGCATCGTGATTCGCACTGCGAATCTCCAGCGCTGAGGCACGGAACTCTATGATCATTCCGAGGACCGTGGATACCAGGTTCTGAGCCGGAACCTGGCGGAACCGGCCATCTGTTTCCTCCCCCGTGACAGGTACGTGACATATTGGTCACAACGTACCTGTCACCATCGGCTAACTCGGTCGGCGCCCAATCTGCGTCGCCATGCTTGCTTTCCCGACTCTCCTACCTGTTCCAATGGTGGTTAGGACTGAAAAAGTGGATTCTTCCAATATATACTGCTATAAATTGTCCAGTAAGCCCCTATTCGAGTGGGAGGCATGAGGGGAAGAACACGAAGACATCGAATTCGTCAGTGCACAAGCAATGATAGCCAATATTGTGACTTGAGGGGCAGCTCGAGTGGCAGCTCCGAACTTCCGGGCAGAAAGTACTTACTTAGCACGGGGCTCCACCAGGTTCCGGCTCAGAACCTGGTATCCGAACTTGCCTTTACTAGGCAGGGCTCCTGGTACCTGCGCACATGTGTGCGAGGAAACTTCTGCTGTCCACATACATGTATTCGTCAGCCTTCGACGCCGCCGGGACACTCGAACTTCTACGCACGTTATGTCCTTCGATGAGAGCGAGGATCCTGATGCAGATGATCGACAAAGGAGGTGCTGTGCTCAAGCACCTGCCGGTCTGATTACTGTTTTCATTTTAGGAAGGACACGCCGGACTGCCGGATTACCCCCGACAGATATGTTCGGCACGTTAGTTGAAGCTTCTGTGTTCGCTGATCGCACTGAGCTTGTCCACGTTGCGGCTGTTTATTGCCCGTCTACGACCGCCCACGCCATCTATGTTGTCAACATGAAGAGCACTTTATGAGAGCGCTGCTCGCATTTCTAGACAGGCGGCGATCCCTGCAAATGAATCCAATCTTGACGATGACGAGGCCTGCGAACAACAACAAGAAAGCCTCTCACGGCCGCAGTGGTCATAAGCACCAAGTTTGGATGTACGAGGCTAAGGAGCTCAGGTTATTCTTATCTCCTAACGTCAGGCATAAATACGGTCGTGGCGTGCGGCACGGAGCCACGGACATGCAAGCAGAAGCTACCTACGCCTCAAGAGGTCAACGTAAGCCATCCAGTTGACTATAGCAGCGTACGCACCTTACATTCTTCCTCCTGTTGCCCGTAGCTAGAATGGATACCATCGTGCCCACCGTACCGAATGTCGCAGGATACAGGACAACGGGGTAACGTTAACACGACACCAGGCCGGAGGCTCGGCCAGCGTGTGTTGTGAAGACGGCGGAGGTAGCACGGAGGTGACAAGCTCATGCCCCTGCTGCACTACCACGTCCCAATGCCTAGGCACCGCCATCCCTTGGATGGGATAATGGGCTCCTTGAGGATAACAAGTTGGGATCAGGAGTCTGATCGTGCGGTAGATAGGATGAGTCGAGAACCCACACCCGAAGGATGAGGCAACGGCAATTCAGAAAGAACATGATGGTCAGCGCGGTTAAATGTCGAGCCCACCGTCTGTTGTAGTCGACTACGGATACTAAGGATCGCAATAATTAGTCCTACCTCCTCTTCAATCCACGGAGAACAACTTACATGTATAGCTCAACAACGGATGCGACGAACTAAGAGAGTCGCAAGGCCTAGTCCATCGGTTAACTGACGGAATACAACGCATATAGGGGTGCTTGAACCAACCTGAAGAGATTACTCATCGGCAGTAGTTTCCGCAACCTCAACCACTTCGCCCTCATCCACATCAATTAGAGGTACGACGTCCTCCACGTCTTTGTGCCGGAATCGCCACTTCACAGCTTTCAGGGACGTTGGCCGGACTGTCTGTGTCTTTTTCTCCACCCATGCCTCCCTGAAGTCTTCTTCTGCGTACATCATGTCCATACATGCATCACACTCCCCAGTCCAAAGGTTGTCGTTGCCCTCCGACAAGGAGAAATTACCGCCAAGGCCGTAGCTGATCGTCAGGACAACTTCTTGAAGATTGGTAAGGGAGCGCATATATGCCACATAGTGCTCCTATAAAACAAATACGGTATGAGGAGGAGAAATATCGCGAGCAGTGGGAATTACCGGAAGTCCAACGGTTTTGTCATACGTGATTTCCTCAGGAGAATGGTCTCGGAATGTGGCAAAGCAGCATATATTGCAGAGACTGCACCAGATAAGGTCCTGAGAGAGCTTCAGTGTACGGAGACCGGGGAACGCGTCAACGATTAGGCGGATGGTCAGCGGGGAGGGCCATGATGTATCATATATCTCCAACTCTTGTACGCTTGACGCGATGTGCCTGGGGTAATCAAAGCGCATGAGAAGCATGGTGTTGGACATTATAGGGTCGAAGTCGATGTGCAACTTGCGTAGGCGGTGGAATGCTCGAAGATTCCAATGGACAGGGAGGATCTGAAGGTCTGTGCCTAGTTCCACACAGTGAAGCTCCCTGCAACACCCTCAGCATGTCAAGTAAGAAGGGCATGACAAGTATACTCACTTCGTCCACAGCCCGAGCTCTGGCCATTCGGCCAGCAAGTCATCTGGGGAATGGGCGTAGTAGACCTCGAACCAAGCTTCGAAAGCGAGTTGTCGAAGGACTTTGGAAGCGAGAGTGAGGGGCTCCACCGAGCCCCAAGGAGGCTTGGAGCTATGCCGAGGGACTTCAAGTTTCCGACCCTCGTGAAAGGTGGAAATATACTCGAACACAATGTTGCGCAGAAGTTCTGTGGGTAGTTGCGGTTTGCGAAGCATGGGTTCTGCCATGGTTTCTGGAGGGCTCAGCGTCGGATGCAGACAGACGGGGAAAAGGTTCAGAGGAGAATGGGTAGGATTGTTGGGGAGGCGGGTTCTTGAGTCAAGGCTGAGCTGGCCAGGTGCTAGCTCGCCCGAACATGCGACCTCTCGACAAAGCAAAGGTGACCGAGCGCCGAGCGGCCGTCGTCCTCGGCTGCACGGCCCGGCCGACATGCCAGGTTTATGGGCGTCTATCCACGTGGGCGGCGTTGTGGCTGGAACACCGAACACACAAAGGCAGCCCTGGTCCAGAGGCCGTCGTGTCTTCCGTCCTGACCACCACGTCGTTCCCCCCTCCTCCTTGCATCCGCTTAGGTCACGCATTCTTGCGTCCAACTGTGCGCTAATGAGGTTTGCCGCTCCTCGATCTCCATCTTCATCACCCACCAGGAGGTGAGTCAAACACTCCGCCTGAGTGGTTATAGGTGGTGTTCAACTCTACTTTGTTATAGCAACAGGCGTCATCGTTCCCGCTCCACGTTTGGCGTACCGTCAGATTCTTCGTCAGAGGATGAGGTCAATGGTTCGGATTCCGAGTCCCCCGGCTCATCTGAAGAGGAATGGTATGGAACAGAGTTGCAAACATCGTAAGCCCATCCCACGTGAGTATCCTTCACGATCAATCCAAATCATTTCATAGGAAACTTCGGAAGCAGAAGAGCTTGGCAGAACAATGGCTTATGGAAGACACTCTTGCATCGGTTCGCCGTCGCATAAACCACCACGACCCGTATGAAGAGTGGGAGAAAGAGACACGGCAAGAAGCATTTGTATGTCCGATTTCCCTCGTTTTCACGCAATTTCTTACCTTGCGATCAGCGTGTGGCAAGGCAGAAGCATGCACAGGACTGCGTGGAGCAAAGGAATGCTCGAGATGAGAGGCGTGCTCAGGATGACCAACGTCGCGCTGCTCTCCACGCCCAGGAGCTCAAGGAGGTCGAGTCTCAGCTTGCCGCCATGAATCTTCAGAAGCAGCAGGAAGAAGCAATCCTTCGAGCGCAGTGGCAGGAGCGCGACCGCCAGCTGTGGGCCCGCATCGACGCAGTCATCAAGAAGGAGGAGGAAAGGCTGCGCGCGAAACAGGAAGAGGAGAGGAAGAAGCGCGAAACGGAAGAGAGAGTGAAGCGCGAGGCAGAGGAGAAGACACGCCAGGAAGAAGAACGGAAACGTAAGGAGGAGGAAGAGAAGCGCAAGCAGAAGGAGAAAGAGGAAGAGGAGGAACGCATCAAGCTTGCCGCTGCGCAGGCTCAGGAAGAACGCGAACTGACTGAAGCGGAGGCCCGCAAGGCGCTGGGCCATACAACCGCGTTTGAAGATTGGAAATGTGCAAGGGATACACTGAGGGTGAGTAACTCAAAGCTTTTTGCCATGTCCTGACCATAATCGGTGCGTCGTCTAGGCTCTGAAGGCCGGGCCCATGAAACTTGTGAAGCAAGACAAGAGTCTCAAGACCACCTGGTCCGCCGGTCGTCGCGCAATCACCCCGAAAGTCGGGCAACTCACGAACGATATGGACGTAATTATCCGCGTGGTATGCACGATTTCCCCCCTGTGCCTGTAAGTGTGTTAACGTAGTGCTTCGCAGTCTCACGAAATCGTCAATGTCCTCCGGCCCTCGGCAGCGCATCCTCCACCTGTATACCTTGCGCTCTTGTCGTCTCTTGCCAAAGCGATCCTCATGCAAGCGGAGACCGAAGTAACCGCAGAGAAGAAGAGTGCTATTCCTCTTGCGCAGTTGACCGTCAACCTCCTCATGGCCTTAGATGGGTTCGCCGATATCTTCTGGGCCAAGCTCTGCCAGCGTGCTGGAGGCTGGCCGGTCCCAATTGCAGTTCCTTCGAAAGACGTCGATGGTACTGCATTCACTCCCCAAACCCAACGGAAAGCTCATGGCTTCCGCGACTCGGGCGAGCTTGAAAGCATTGGAGACTACACCAGTCGTGTTACAGGAATCCTACGGGTCTATTTCACAGTTCTTGTTCTGCCCGTCAACCAACCGCTAGATCCTCTCTTCAGGACACCTCGATACTGGTCCTACTTTTCGAGGATGCTGAAGGACCCCCACCTTCTGGAGAACCCCACCGCGGCGCAAGTGATGTTCAGTAAGCGTCTCCAACTAGCCTTGTGATGGAGGCCTTGTTTTGTTAACACGTTTTTGCAGCTGCTTTGGACATAGGCGGGCTTATCGCGTGCGAAGTATGGGGTTCGCAATGGACACGTCTCCTCGCGCTCTTGTTCGAGGGTGTGACCGTGGGGTACCATGGGATGGAAGGCCGTCTCATCGGAGGGAAGTCTCCCGAGGGCAATGCTTCACGGACGCGGTTGCAACTTGAGGTCGAGCGTATCATGACTGCTGCGTCAACGATGGCAGTTGGATTTCCATCATGATTGTTACACGACATCTGACGACTTTGTCTGGTCTGCACTCCATGTCTGTGGGTGCTACAGATACTCATTAGTATATATTGGCTGCACTTGTATTCTGTCACGCGCGCATTGTCACCCGTCTTGCGGTGCTGCAAGATTCATGATGATATATTGATCGCGTCGTGCCTCGTGTTCTGAAGTCGGAATCCCGGCTGGACGGAAGGCAACGGCTGCGGCGGATGATGCACATCTGTCACAGAGAGAGGCCGTGACCGGGGTGGACGTGCGGAGGAGCGGGCGAGGACAGGATGCGGCTGGCTGGGCAGGCGTGTCACGCGTGCGGTGGGAGGTGCGGCAGAGGATGCCTGGCTGTCCGGGTTGCCTTCTCCCCACAACTGAATTCCTGCCTCCTGTCGCCGGAGCGCTCTATCCACACTGTAAACTATCCTATTCCTATCCAAAAGGCCCGCACGCCTCCGCCATTCCTTATTACGCTTTCGATTCTTCTCTGTACATGTCACCATGGCCGCCGGTCCCGCTACCACCAACGGCAAGACCAGCCACAGGCACGCCGCCTCCGTCTCCCAGGCGCAGAACCACAAGGCCCAGCTCGCGAACGCGTACAACGAGCTGGGAAAGGAGCTGTCATCGCAGAAGATTAGGGTTGTCGGCAACTACACCCTGGGGAAGGTCATAGGAGAAGGTGAGTTCTCCGCGGTCCCCTCCCCCGCACTCGGCCCTCCGCGCTGTTCCCTGGAGTGCGTACGCGGGCACAGGTGACGGGAGCTGACGCCCGCCCTTGAAGGGACCTACGGGAAGGTGCGGATGGGCACACACCGCCTGACGGGCACCCGCGTCGCCATAAAGCAGATCCCAAAGGCCATGTCTGCCGCGCTCACCCGCGAGATCCACCACCACCGCCAACTCCACCACCGACATGTCACACAGCTATACGAGGTCATCGCGACTGAGTCCAGCATCTGGCTCGTCACCGAGCTCTGCTCCGGCGGCGAGCTCTTTGACTATCTCGCCGAGAAGGGACGGCTGAACGAGGAGGAGACACGGGTACTGTTCGGGCAGCTCTGCTTGGCCGTCGCGTACGTCCACGACAAGGGGATCGTGCATCGGGACCTGAAGCTGGAGAACGTCCTGCTCGACGAACGATGTCGAGTGAAGCTCGGTGACTTCGGGTTCACTCGGGAGTTCGACAGGGGGACGCTGCTTGAAACGTTCTGCGGAACCACAGGTTACGCTGCTCCTGAGATGCTGTTAGCGCAGAAATATCTTGGACCAGGTGCGTCATCCCTGTCAGATTGTAATGGACATGGCACGACGTGGAGAATGTACGATGCGCGTCCCATCCCACTCATGCCTTCCATTCACCCGACGTTGGAGGGCTTGTCGCGGGCACTCAGCCTGGATGCGTCCTGAATTATCCAAGACAGCATCGATAGAGCCTTCTATCGTTAGTATGCGCGTGGTGCCAGTCGACGCCGACTTCTCTGTTACATAATCCAGGCCTGTTCTTGCCGGAGGTACTGACATCCCTCCCAGAGGTAGACGTCTGGTCGCTAGGCGTTATCCTGTATACTCTATTGACCGGAACTTTGCCCTTCGATGACGACGACGAGAGCCTCATGCGGGAAAAGGTTATCAAGGGGGTGTACGATGACCCTGAATGGCTCTCAGATGGTATGTCCTGACATCGTACGTTGGTGCATCAGACTTATTCAACGTTGACACCCTCAGAGGCCCGACAATTGCTCTCTGGTATCCTACAGGTCGAGCCCACAAAACGACTGACCATTGCCCAAATCCTCACGCACCCATGGTTTACCGTCGTTACGAATCATACAAATCGCGATTCCATTCAAATTGCTCCTACCATCTCACGGCCTTCCTCCCCGGCGCAGCTGCAAATAACCACGTCCCTTGATCCCCAGCCTCTGTCTGCCTCCACGATATCCGACGGCACTTTCCACACAGCCACATCCGACATCTCCCCTTCCATCCCTGCTACCCCTGATAACAAGTCCCTTGACGAGCTTACGACCGATTCACACAGCACCTACAAGATACTCACCGCAGCTCTCACTCGTTCTCCGAAGACAGGCCCATCGGAGAGCGTCTCCGAGGAAAGTAACGGCTTTGCAGACCGCGGTGTCGAGACTCCCTCTCGTCCGTCCTTCGCTCGTGCCGACAGCAACTCAAGCAGGCTGCCGCCGGCATATCCAACCCGAACGCCGGCCCGTACAAAGCGTCGCTCAGTCTCTTCGACCCTTTCTGATCATGGACCGACCGTGTTCGAGAAGTCTGCAGTTCCACACCCGCCTCAGGACTTCTCTTCCCTTCTTCACACCCCTGCGCCCCTGATCTTCAGCACGGACCTCGAGCGCGACTTGCTAACCTCGATGAGCATGCTTGGGTTGGACACGGGACAGATCGTGCACTCAGTACTCACCGATGCATGCGACGCGACGGGTGCGCTGTGGTGGATGCTTAAGCGCAAGGCGGAGCGCAAGGCACTCGAGGAGGCTACGAAGAAGCCCGCAGAGCAACCGGCCGAGGTCCCGGAGGAACGCCTTGCCGAAGTTCCCGTGCCCGTACCCAAGGACGACACGGAAAAAGAGAAGGAGAAAGAGAAAGAAATGCGTCCCGAGACTCGGCGTGACAAATCCTATGGTCGGTCGTCCCAACATCGCGCGCATCCAGATGAGGGAAGGCCGTCCTCCGTCGGCCGCTCCAGAGAGTCGCGCCCTCCAATCCCTCCAGCGCTCATACCCGTCCACTCCGCACCCGAGCTGCAATTCATCCCCGCCACCCCTACTGTTCCTCAGACCAAACGGCCGAGCACCCCTCCCCGGACTATTTCCCCTACAAATCCACTCCTTTCACCTACTCCCTCTTCCACGGTAGAGTCGTTGTCCAAATCCACTCCAGCCACTCCGAGCGGCTCGAAGGACAAGGACAAGGATAATCAGAGTTCCAAGGGCCGCAAGAACCGCGCTGGCAGCGTGAGCATCATGCAGCGTGCTACTACCGCCCTCGAGGCCGCTGGCCTGGTCCGCAAAAAGTCGGCTGAGGCTGTGCGTGAGGAGCGCGACCGACGTGAGCGCGAGGAGAGGGAGAAGCAAGGACAAAAGAACGGGGCCAGCACAGAGGAACCTCGTTCCTCGCACGGAAGTGGCTCTGGCAAGCTTATGAAGACCCCGCCCATGCGCGCTGTCAAGGATGCCGCCCTCTCGTCGACACCGCCTCCCGCCGAGCTCAACGGATCTCAAGGACAGGTCGGGTCGCCTTGGATCCTGGCGGGGAAGCAGTCACCTCCTCCGGACACCGGATCGCCGGCGGATACCCTTACATCGCTGCCGCAAATCCCTGCGCGAGGTAGCAAGGTTTTGGGACACCGAAACCGCGCAAGTCTGCTCTCAACGTTCCAACGATGGTTTAGAGAGGATCCCAAGGGGAAGCGCAAGGAGGACCCCGCAACTCTCCTCGCACTTACGCAGAGTTCTTCTCTGAACAGCACTGGTTCGAGCCCTATATCGCAGCGGCACAATGGCAGGGGCACTGTGAAGAGTCGCTCAGCTGGGCGAGGGAAGACCTTTGGCGGGGGTCGGGGCAAGACTGCAAACCGTGGCAAGCGCGCCTCGATGTCTTCGCGCCGCTCGAGCAGTGTCAATTCGCGTCGTTCGTCGACATCAATGCAGTATGGAGTGCTTGAGTCTCCCCCTTACTCTGCTTCGCGGCAGCGCAGCGACTCTAACAGGCGGTCGTTCGGCAGCCGAACGCCGAACTCTGAGCGGGAGGAGTTCATGTCCCGTCCCAGCTCGATACACAGCTTCGTCAATCACGCGCGCCATCGCAAATCTCCCTCAGCGAGCTCCGCAGGCTCCATGTATGTCACCCGCACAGCGTCCCCGCTGCCGAAGAACCACCGCCGCGCCGGGTCAGGATCCTCGACACGCGTCGTGCGACAGATCCAGATGACGCCGAGCGGGAGCGGAGGTAAGCAGCCGTCGCATCTGCGCTCGAACTCCGCGTCGTCGGTGCACTCGCTGCAATCATCCCGCCCAGGGTCGCTGTATGATCTGTCCGAGACGGACAGTCGCCGAAACAGTTCCCCGAACAAGGCCGCTATGCGGCGGTCTGTGGACGAGACACCCCGTCGACCCCACGCAGCGTTCATCGCGCACAAGAGGCAGACGCCGTTCTCGAACCCGAACGGGAGCGGGTACCTCAACTCTGTGGGCCGCTCGAGCTGGAAAAAGTCTTGGGGCCTCGAGCCCCCGGGCTGGCAGACGCGAACGGCGCACCACCAGGTGGAGGTCCTTGCAGTCTACCCGCCGGAGGTGCCCGGGATCCGCGACGTCTTCTCTGCGAGGCACTCGCTCAGCGTGGGCGAGGAGGACGACTGGGTGGACGAGGATGATGAGAGTCCGTCGTACGTCGGCGGGCTCGGCCAAATGCCGTCCTCGGCGAGCAGCGCGATTACGACGTTCACGCAGGCCGAGTCCCCGCTCCTATCGCCGCCTCTGCGAAGCGCGCCCGCGCGCACTGGGGCCGGTTCGAGCAGCACGAAGCGGGGTCCGTCGGAGTTGGGCCGTCTCATGGTCGGGAATGGGCCATCGCGGGCTGCGCGGGGCAAGGCGAACCGGTCCCCTGCCGGGCGTAGCTCGCCGCTGCCCACCGAGTCTGTCTTCGACGCGACGGCGGGAGAATCGCGGGGGGGACGGAGGCAGTTGCCCAACGGACGGGCTGGGCCGGCGTTCAGGGGCATTCAGGAGGAAGACGAGGACGAGGAAGAGTAGGGTTCACGCGTTGTTGTAACGGAGTGCGCATACGCATTCCGCTACCTCCTTCCTGATTGTTTAGGACTGTTGTCTGGTACATACGTAGAGCACTTTTGATTCTGCATCCGGGTTACTATCCTTATCCGTCCCCTCATTTCCGATGTTCTTGCATCCATTCTGTCTTTCCGATTCAAGTACCATACAGTGACGTTTCTTCCGATTTCCTGAGACAATAAGTTGGATACCCTGTACGCTTCGCTTAGTGGATCGTGATTCAGTGCATCAGCTCCTTGACTTGCTAGTTGAACTGCCAGTTGACTGCCAATTAACCCGTCGGCCTCGGAGGCCCGGATCTTTGATGACGAAGATGAGATGAGTGGCCCGGGAGTTGCATTCGCAGCAGCGGGTGATGCTGAACTCAATCCAGGGGCTGCAGTGCTTGTCCGTGTTTGGTTCGGGCACCTCCGCCGCCTCCGTCACCAGCCGCCCTGCTCACGACCACGACCAGCCCCTCACGACCACCGACGCTTTCTTTCTCCTCTCTCCCATAATTCGGTCAGTCACCCTCCACTCTCACTCTCTGCCACTCTAGCTCAACTCCACCACCTCCTCGTCTGTGACTTCACGGGATACAGCGATGTTAGTGACCCTCCCATTCTCAGTTGTTAACGCTCTAACCGTGCTTTCGCCTTCCCATTCCTTGGCTTGCCATGACGATTGACGCACACTCCTACACTCGCGATGTCTTCTTACAGGTCTGAGCCTTACGACCCCTACCTGCCTCGCGGCGGCTCCTCTTCCAACCCGGCTGGCGCGGGAAACCCCAAGACGGCGGCCATCCAAGCCCAGATTGATGACACCGTCGGCATCATGCGAGAGAACATCACAAAAGTCGCTGAGCGGGGAGAGAGGCTGGATCAACTGCAGGACAAGACAGGTGCGTGTGCTCGTCGCTTGCTCTGACCGTGGTGTGTGGTGGCGGCGGAGGGGGGGGGGTTGGTTACTGCGCGAGTGTGGCCACCGCCTCGCCTCGGCCGCCGTGTGAGCGAACTGGCTAATCGGGCTGTGCTTCTTTTCATCCAGACAACCTCGCCGTGTCCGCGCAGGGCTTCCGTCGCGGTGCGAACCGCGTCCGTAAGGTATGTTTGTGCTCCCTGTATGCCCGTCTTGCTGGAACTCATCGCGCCACCTCGTTATTTAGAACATGTGGTATGTACACCTCCGTGTTTAATAATGTTAGCCGCTGAAATGTCTTCAAACTTAGGTGGAAAGATATGAAGGTGTGCACCATCTCCGTTCTTCGTTCGCGTCGCCTGTCAGCTCAACGCCGCGCTTCCCTAGATGAGGATCATCATCGGTGTCGCAATTGCCATTATCATCGTCATCATTGTCGTCTCAATCGTGAAGGCAACGAAGCACTGAACGTATCCCATACCATGACCCTTCATCTTGCCCCTCCGCTCCCCCCACCCTTACGTTTGTGCGTCTTTCATCGGCTTAGCGGGGCCGTCTTGTTGTTTTATATCTGTGCGCGCAGTCCTAATTCGCAGTCGGCCTATATACTTTTTGGTGCGGATCCCTCATGTGTTCTATGTTCTAAACCCGGACCATCATATAGCTATTTCTCGTTCGTATCGGACCACTGTGGAGCGCGCAGGTATGCGGCTGACGTCGCTGCGTGCGGCGTGCCTATTAGTATCAGAAGTAAATGCTTAGGCGCACATCCACGAAGGTGCCTTGCGCTGCGGATCTTCATGGACTGCGAGCACAGGCCAGAAAGCATTGACATCGACGCAACTTTTCAGTCCATTTCTGTCATGTTCACGCCCCTCAGTGCGCATGGGGTCCCCGATCGCCGCGCTCCTGTTTTCTATCGGCGACATGTGGGCGTGGCGGCATAACAGGGATTGGATGAGTGCGCACGGTCAACCCTCAATACGGTAGAGGTTAATGACTAAGAAAGTCAAGGGATGCGTCGGATGAAGGCAGGATTCGAAGGACAGTACGTCTCGCGCACTCCAGGATCCATCAAAGTAGACTTTTCTTACTGCACTTCGTCCCACAGACGGCATCGCGTACGGCACCCCCACGGTTGCTACCCGGTCCTTCCGATATCGGTGTGTGAATGTTGAGGCAGAGCGTGCGGTTCTTGAATATGGGACTGTGCAGCGCTCAGCTCGGACTCACTCTTGCAATTGGTTGAGTGGCTGTGAGTTCCTAATTGCACTTTTTCGATGTTGTTCTTCGAGTCCTACATACAGATCTAACTGGTGTTCTCATTAGCCGACAACTTACAGTATGTTGTTTCAATTGGTTCCATGCGCGCTTTCGCGTATCCTACGGGATACGGCTGAGCCGAATCCTCGGCCTCATGTCCTGATCTCCCGAGTTTGCTGTCAGCTAAGGGTGCCAGATGCATGATGGATATCATCGTTGGTCCGCCTCGCACTCCCCCCGGCATCGGAAACTTGAAGTGCCTCACATATAAGGGCCAACATGACCTGGCCTTGTCAGGGTATCTTTGTGTGCCTACACATCTCGTTTCCTCTAGTCATGTCAACTCTCGCGGACCCATTGGTCAAGGTGCCGCTGCTTTTGCTCACCGCATATCTGAACTACGAAATCTGGAACTTCCCCACCGCACCGTTGCCTGCGAACCGCAAGAGGCAGGAGAACAAGGATCTCATCACGCGTATCGTCACCTTGAACGCTCTATCCACAAAATTGACGATGGTGGGTGCGACCGTCGAGCCCGAGATCATACGTTCACATCTGACTTGCAACCGCCGCCAGATAGCCATATGCGGCTTGTGCTTCGCGGAGGCATCTGTCGTCCTCGGACAGTCCTCCTACTCCGAATCGCTCCCCCCGCTCGCCCTCCTCACGCCGCTCTTCGCCCCCAATGGCAGCTCAACTGTCACAGCGCTGCTCCCCGTCTACATCTCCGCGCACAGCCTCGGCGCGTTCGCTCTCATCGCCGTTGGGGGCGCGTTCCGGCTGTGGGCGATGCGCACGCTCGGCAAGTTCTTCGTCATGGAGGTCTCGCTGCAGAAGGACCACCGTCTCGCGACGCGCGGGCCGTACGCGTTCGTGCGCCATCCGAGCTACGCCGGCTACGCGCTCATTATCGCCGGGGACACCCTCTTCCTCCTCGGGGACGGCTCGTACCTCTCAGCCCTCGGGCTGTGGAACAACACAGTGTGGGCGGCACTCGCGTGCGCGGTGGCGGGGCGGTCGCTGTTCGTCGCGACGGTGTTGATGCCGCGGCGTGCAGGGAGGGAGGATGCAGTGCTCAGGGAGGAGTTCGGGGAGGAGTGGGAAGCGTGGGCGGAGAGGACGCCGTACAAGCTGGTGCCGTATGTGTTTTGAGGGGGGCTGAAGATACGCACAAAGAGCGCGCACGAGGCGTGATATCGACTTGGGCCAAGCACGGGTGGCTGAGCGAGCTGAGACAGGAAGGGTTAGAGTTGGGTGGTGGTACGCGTACTACGGCCGGTCGTGACGTTGCAGTCGATCCCCTATGGGCATTTTATCAACCTGCATGTTGCCGCGGGCTGTGCCGCAGTGCTAGTCTTACGTGCGAGGATTTTTGGTTGTTTATGAAGATTACGGTTGGCCACAGCGACAGCGTATTGCTAGCTTCGACAATTGAAAAAGTGAATATCCACTATGAGTTTATGTAGACCTCGAGGCCCGGTACCTCGAGCTCAAACTGCTCCAGGCTTATACGTATCTTAGGTTGTGGTGGGTCAAGGTTCGGAAGGCTCCTGTCCTCCAGCGACGCGCCCCCAGCTATTGGTCATGTAACCCGACGTATTTGAGGGCTGCTCGCCCGCAAGAGCCACAGAGCGACAGATACCACTATGACCGGTGCTCTGGGCGGCGCAGCGGTATCTGGTGGCGCGAGCATACATATACGAGATCTAACGACATGAGGGGCACGAACGCAGCCGAAAACCTGCACTCCTGCCCCCCATCCTCGAGCCAACTTTATATTTTGAGATAGCCACGTTCAATATGGTCCAGTACGTGTTGTTTTTCTCGCTCGTTTCCAGTCCACTTCAGCCTCATAATAGCGGCAGGAACTACCGAGACCCGCGTCCGTCGTCTTCCTATACACCCTCCCGACTGTCGTCGGCAGTGACGATAGCATCGGACCTTCCAACTGTCAACGAAGATATCGAGTTGGCCTCGCCGACGGAGACCTCTAATAACACCTCCGAGGCGGACGTTCTGATGATTAACCAGGTTCGCAGGCCAAGGGCAGCAATGCTCAATGAGCCTGCGCCAGGGAGGAACGCTAGAGTGTTAAGAAAGAAAACAACCGGTGAGTACATTCACATTGAGTCTTGCAGCCGGCCGAAGGTCATTTTCGCTTATACTCCCTGCGTCACCAGCACGGTACCTGCAAAACAACTTGAACCGCTCTAGCGCATACAGCTCGAGCAGCACCCTACGGATAGAGGTATGTCGGCTAGTCTGTGTCGTTTATCATCTTGTGAAGCTCATTTTCATTTGCCCACCAAGCCGAAATGGTGAGCAGAGTACTGTTGAAGTTCGCAACACGTTAATCCAGAATTGTTCTGTGTGATGTAGGCGAAGATCGAGCAAGGTGAGCATCAACGGCCCTCCAATATGTCAAGGGGGGTCTACTCACCACTGCGACCGACGAATAGCGCTGTCTTATCCTTTCCGCAGCAATTGGAAGTGTTTTCGGGGCCATCGGACTCGGCACCTTCATAATCATTTGGGCCGTCAGATACCAGCACACACCATGAACAGTCCTCCCACATTCCATTGGGCACCTTTTCGATGTAGCTCTGGACAATAGAAATAGATGAACGTATTTTTTGCTTGTGTCTCCATGTCCTCCTCACCTGCGCCAGTGGGCTTAGGGATCTACATAACAAACGACGTCCTGACGGGGACCTTCAGGAGTCGCTGGATGCCGAGCAAATAACAGGCTACGGCGGCAGCCTTCCCCGCGTGCTGGGCAGAGCCAAGGTTTTGGCTGACACAAGAGACCGCTCCGACGTTCTCCGTAGATCGCTACCGGTAGGATTCTTGAGAATACACCGGACCCAGAGGGTCGCGGGGCCTGTGTGGGCGCGGTTCTTTGTGCCTTCATTAGAAGGGGACACGCTCGGTTTAGGCCGTAGAAGTGAGCGAGCATAAGGCTATGCATTCTAGCGTCACCTCTGCCATGAACGACGGCCAAAAAGGACACCTGAAGGGGGGGTATGTCCGCCTAGCGACCGGTGACGGCGACTTGGAACGCCTCAAATGCGATCATGGGAAATGCAAATACCTGGAAGCTTAAGGGTGGTAAGGTGGGGGATAAGATGAAGCGCACATCATGCGCACCAAATGTATGAAGCTTCGACTTGCTCCGCGAGCGCGATGTCGTACATTTGGAAGCCCACGGGGACGCCGGGGCTGCCAGACCCCCACAGGATATCGATGGACTTGACGAAGGTGATCGAGGCCATGTCGTTTTCGCCCTGGGAGGCGGTTATCTCCAGGAGGAGCTTTTGTGATATCTGTGATTCACGCAAGGTTCGAAGGTTATCCTCTGCCTGGCAGCTCATGAAGTATCCTGCAGACGATCCTCGGCCGCAGCCTGAGGGTGTATCGCGTGCTCGCTGGCTGGGAACTGTGAGATCAGCGCCGTGTTCTCTGTGACGTGTGGGCGACCTGCTAAACAGTGAATAAGGGGAAGCGGGGGGAAGGTCAATTGACGGAACCATTGGCAGGAACGCCGTCCAGGGCAGCTGCAAGGAACAAATCTGATTCTCAGTCGTCCACTTCGCAGCCCCGTCGCGGCACAGACCTCGGCCGCGGCCGGTCCACGTGCCATCATCCGCTCAACCCACGAGCGCTCATGAGCCTCATCTTGTCCGCCGACGTCGTCCATGGCCACGACCCAACCGGACGCTTCCATGGCGGACAATACCTCGTTGCCACCGGGTCAGAACGTTCGACGGCCGATCTTGTGCCATGAGCTGTAGCGGAGAGGTAAGCAAGCCTTCCCATGGCGCAGCCGCCAGCACACGCTAACTGCCTGCCTTCAGTTGTGACGAGGCCAGGTCCCCAGGCGTGCAGTCCACCACGCCCCACTAATAGTCGCGCACCCCTGCGAATCCTCTAGCTGAGAATACATCCATACGTCTGCGTGGACCGGTCCCTACCCCTTCAGAACATCCGGTCTGCCACGGATTCTGTATTCGGAAAGTCGAGTGCAAGACGGCGCAGTAACACGCAAGCTCCGCGTCTTCGCTTCCCGTTCCCAGACCCAAGGCGTCCGCTCCTTCAGGATTCTTCTGCATGGAGCACCCGGTCGCGCCGCCGAACCCTCCCGAAGGGTGGGATCCGCCTCTTCGCGCCTATGGAAGCTTTATAGATGCTATCGTGTGTCCCCGCGCCTTGATGTCTCCCCTTACCGCCTCCACGACGTGAACCACCCGCATACAATGGCCGCAGTTACCATGGACGATACGCTGGGCGCAGCCTTCCTAGGTGCGTGCACATGTTCTCGCAGCCCAGCATGGAGCACCTTGGTATGGACGACGGCTGGGCCCTGAGTGCTGACCCTGCGCGAAGGCACCATTGCAACTTCTTGGTGAGCCATTCTCCAAGCGAGCCACAGAACCGTCCTAACGTGCCTACAGCTTATACGGCATCACCGTGGTGCAGACCTATATATACTACAAACGCAACGGGTCGGATCCGATATATCTCCAAGTTCTGGTTAGTTGTCAGACCACCCATACTATCATTTGCTGATTCCTCGAGGTCATATAGGTTTTTCTTCTGTGGTTAGTCTCAAATTCCCTGCCTCTATTATTCAGCACGAAGTAAAGGGTAGCGAGCTAGGGTGCTAGACAGCTTACATCTGGCGTTGATCGTGCATGCCGTGTACTTCTACGCTGTTACGAATTTCTCGAATATTTTAAACCTTTTGACACCGATATGGTTCGTCGTTGCTTTTAGTCTTTGGCATCTTTACCCCTCTGAGTATATGGTCCTGCAGGAGTATATTGGTAGGTCTACAGACCATCGGTACGCGACAAGGCAACTGATCATAGGATTGAAGTCTCAAATCATAGTCACGGTATGTCTACCAAAATCATGTCTACGTATATTCGTGCCAACCTTCACCAGGGCGTGAGCGACCTTGCTGTGCGGGGGTATGTTCCTTACGTGTCCCGCCGTTCTCATGCTAACCTTGGTGGTAGGGTGTTCTGCCATAGAGTCTGGAAACGTGCGTATCTAGTTCCATTATAAAGATGGACGATATTAAGAGCTCAACAGTGAGCCAGCAGAACTACTTGTTGACGATGGCGATTGTGGGTAACAATCCGCTTTTAAGGTGACAAACAATCTGATCAAACAGTGGATTTTAATAGATAATCGCTTCTCTAACTGTCTTCAGTAAGCTCCTTCTACCCACGCATTGTGGTTCAAAACATTCATATCTCTTTCCAATCAAATTAGGTGGAAGCATCGGTACGTGTGTTGGCCCCTTTGGCCAACTGTACCCGTGGACTGACGCATGCCTCGACACCAGTTTTCGCTGTAAAGGGGTGAATCTGCTCGTTCCCATCAGTCGTTTAGTGAATGACCTTTTCTATAGCTTTATGTTACCATCATTTACCCAGCTGTACAAGATATCTGTGCGTAGTCCATTCCAAAAATGCTAATCAATTACTCACAGTTCATACAGGATATTCTCTACCTGAGTTTGGGATCGGGGGTGGCAGCAGATGTGCTCATTGCCGGGTCCATGTGCGTCCTCCTGGCGAAGCGTAAGACTGGGTTTACCAGGTATGTTTTACTCGATATTACAGATATTGGGCCCTCAACTGACCCTTGAATCACAGAACAGATTCTGTAGTTCGCGTTCTAATGATGTACAGCATCAACACTGGTGCCCTCACGAGGTGAGCCGTCCACGGGCGCTCTCAAACTACTCGCGCTTCTCGGATTCCGTGAAGCTAATGCACGCCTCCATTCTCAGCATTTGTGCCCTACTCACGCTTCTCACTGTGCGCCCTTTCGTTCAGTTAACCTCATGCGCAGCAGCGCCCTGACGTCCAATGTTGCCTCTATGTATGCGTACAGTACGCGAGCATGCCCGACAACTTCGTCTTCATGGCGTTCTATTTCGTGCTTCCCAAACGTGCGTCGGCCTCAGTATCTAGCCTTCCCTACACACGTTCACACGAGTCTCATGTCCGCGGGTGCTTGGCAGTGTTCTTGAACTCGTTGCTGGCAACGCTCAACGCACGGCGACCGCTCCGGGAGACGAATTCGGGTGGAGACTTGGTCTCGATTCCCCTCTCGAACACGACGAACTCGCGGCTGTCCTTCTCGGGAAGGCCGCAATATAGCCACAGTCACGCTGGGCATGATGATCCGGTGAGTATCTGTCGTTTCCCTGTGGCAGTTTCTCCGGTATCTCCGTGATTCTTCCTCTGATGGGTTTCATAGTTGAACCTTCGGATACAGGTTCGAACGACGACCGACATCAAGACTGATCCTGATCCTGAAGAAATTGTTGAGGAGGCAAGTGCTTCTCCATGCGATTCTCGATGTGTTGCATACTTACGGTACGCCCGTCATGTCTATGTTAGGAATCAAAGCCGTGGCCATCTGTCTACAGCAGAGCAGGTACCCCCATGGCATTTGCTGTGTAGAGACGAACCCGCTGTCGACTCAGACTGGTCTCGATGATCTTGCAACTCACCCCGTCCCTCACATGACCCGACATGTTCACTCGCGCGTAGAGCCTCCGGAACGCAATGCATGTGTGTATTACTTGTTGAGAAGGGGAAGCCGTGATCGGGAAGCTTGTGTCACGGGATTCGGCAGTTGTTCGCCAGTTCCCCGGACCCGCGATGTTTCCTCCCTGGAACCCTTCTGCCCCGCATTATTCTTCAACTTAGTTCCGGCATGTGAGTAAAGCCATCTTCCCATGGCTGATCCCCGTAAGGGTCATCGGCGACGTTCTGCATATGCGCTGACAACGGAGCCGAGCGGTGCGGTGAGTTCTAGCCTCGATCTGCCGTGTGAGGTCTCAGAGTGTTGAGCGAATCCTACCTATTCACAAGGACTTGTACAGCTCTTGGATTGAGTGTGGATGAGCCTCACGGTGCAACTTCTCGAGCCTCGGAGGCTCACGGCCGGCACAAATGAAACAGCCACTATTTCTGGCCCATGCGAAACAGACAACTGTTTTCGTCCTCTACGTGCTATTGCAGCGTTTCACCTTTCCACGACATGACGACGTATGCGATTTAGAGCAGACATCGTGCAATCGCTATCAACCCCGAAGCAGTCTACTCATCTGCCACCAGGTAAGCGCCATGATGGCATACTTGTCTGATGTGCTAAAATCTTCTGCTGTGACCAGCAGATGGTTTGGATCCTATGATTCAGGTTCTACAACGGGCTGGCGCAGCCGCGATGCCAATGAAGAGCACCCCACCCTTGCGGTATCCCTCACACAATTCTGTGGCCTTCTTGGCATTCCCAGGTCGCCCACGAGCTTCAGCCCCGGTGCTCAATTCGGGATCCCAGGCGCGAGTTGTAGAAATACTTCGAACGGCCCCCTCTCGAACGGCTTTCCTTCCACTCTGCTCCAAGCCTTCCGTGCCAATGAGCGAGTTCACGCTCCCGACAGGCGTTTCCATCCACAATACGCTGGGAGCTGCATTTGTTGGTGCGTCCTATGAATGCCAGTCATGTAGTTACGATGCTAGCTGACAACGGTATGTCCGTCGCGATGTTGTAGGGAACATCGTCGCCGCTGCGTAAGCATGCGGAAGCCAGCGACAGACGCGGGACTAATGATTATTTCTCAGACTTTATGGCCTGACTACCCTCCAGACATACACGTACTATGGGCGCAGCGCCGAGGATCCAAGAATATTGCAGTATCTGGTAAGCCCCGGTCGCTCACTTCTGCGACCGAACAAAGGTTTCCTCATGCTTTCCCTCGTCAGATTGGTATCTTGTGGTCCGTTTTCTTGAACTCTCGAGAGACTGCGATGAGCCCTGATCGTCAGCAGGATATTCGATACCCTACATGTGGTCCTCATATCGCATACGGTGTATATATACGCCGTGACGGGCTTCGGGCAGATCCTCGTGCTTTTGGAACCGACTTGGTACGTCCCAAATCGTAATCGTACATAAGTTCAGTTTGACGACCGCACTTTAGGAGTGTACTAGTGAGTTACCCCTTGCTGATATAATCTTGGATGATCAATTTTCAATCACCAGGTTGCTGTTATATTGACGGTTCGTCTCTACCGCTCTCACCTATGCACCCGGGGCCCAGATGGCTTGCATTCATAGGGCACAAGCGACGGTCTCGTCAGAGCGTACGTCATGCTATTATTTCTGCAAGAAGGCGATAACTGACAATTCGATGTTTCAAGTGTTTTCTGCTACCGGATATGGGTTTGTGGGTAGACCAGCACGAGCTGTGCCACACTCCAGCTGACCTGGCAGCGATTTCACAGTGAGCGGGAAGAATTGGTTCGTCTGCGGAGCAGTGGTGAGTACAGGTCGGTTGTCCTGAACCGAGTTCAGACACAAGCATTGAATGATATCGTCCAGACAGTGTCCTCCCTACTGGTGCTAGGTCAGTTTGTTTCTTTTGATTAAACATTGTGGGTTGCTGACCTTGAGATGACAGCATGCAGCATTGGTCCGTACTCGTGCTTATATGGGATCGCGATTGGCTAACTCGATGGTACAGCTTACCCCGTCAAGAGGTAGTGCACATCTATGGTATCGTTCATCGCCTGTGCCGACACTGATGGCTCTGCCAGCTGGCAGGAGTTCCATTCATTTATAGAACTTGAGGACATCTCTGTGGGTTATTGCAATTTGCTTTTATCATGCCGGTTCGAATGACGTCGACCCTCGCTAGTGGTTGCTTTACCTTGGACTTGCTTCTGTAGCCGTCGCGGACTCCTTTATCTCCGTAGCACTGTGCTGGCTACTGACAAGAAGACGAAGCGCTTTCAAGAGGTCTGTGGGCTCCTCACTCCTCAAAGATTCGTTTGTTCACCCGTCTGCTACAGAGTAGAGAATATGATTAGAACCCTAGTCTTGTGGAGCGTGAACACGAGTGCACTGACGACGTGCGTGCATCACACAACTTTTCTCTCACCATACTGACTATCATGATGTAGCATCTGTTCATTGATGTCTCTCCTTATGGTTGAATTTCCATCTTCTCTTATATCCTTGACGTACTAAAGTCTTTCCAGTACGCGGTATTTCCACATACCATGATCTACATCACCTTCTACTTCCTGCTTCCCAAGTGTAAGTCCCTCTCGTCTCGTGACTGCGGATATCCTTGACCTGTCTTATTATGATGTCTGCTGTTTACAGTGCTACTGAACTCGTTGCTTGGAACTCTGAACGCGCGGCAATCCTTACGAGAGAACATATCTCGCGACTTCGTGACGATACCTCTATCTTCGGTCGCCACTGCCAACAGAGAAATGATTGGTGGTACCCACATAATTTCAGGGTTGAACGACATGGTGCGTCCCCAATGCCTGCTCTACGTTCTGAAGCGCCGCCCTTATCGCAGTTAATTGCAGGAATATCCGAAGGTGGAGGAAGGCCATGAAGACGACATGCACGTGGTGCAGCATGCGTTCTGAGGAATTGTATCGCTCGCCGGGCTTCCTTTGTCCCCCTCGGTGATCCTTATCCTTATGCTTTGTACTAGCCTACATGCGCCTGTCTACCTTTCAGGCCCACAAGTTTTGTTCAGCTTTCATCAGTTGAACCCGGGAATTGCAGTATCCCAAGATGCAGCATATCGCATAAGCATCTCGATCCATGCCACATATCTTGACTTCCCTGCCAAGTTAGCTTCTGATTCAGTATCGGCGAACACGTATCATTGGGCACTACATCTATCTGTCACTAAGCATAGATTTTGGACAACCCAAACTCAGGCGGTCTGAATTTCCGGCCAACCCGTCCCGAACAGGCTCAGTTGATATCAAACTATCTTTTCACGACGTATCATATGGCCTGGTCGCATCATGCAACGATGCAACATACGGCAAGGCGCAACGCTGTAAAGTGAGCCCCGCTCATCAATTGCCCTGTCTCTCTTGCTAACGACGCCCGGCCACTCGTGGACCGATCAGTATATAGCTGTAGGTGACTGATTGTATTCCGTATACAGACCATCTCACTTTCATTAGAAACATGTCCAGTTGTAAGCGGGATGGCAATAGAGGTCCTTCACGTGTTCCCTCACCTGCTCTGGTGGAACAGCACTCTCCGGACTTGAGATCAGCACCCATTTGCCCTTGCGGATAGCCCACTACACGTAATGCTTATAACAGACCACGGTACAGGCTTCTCAGTCGCATTCATACCGTCTTCATCCTGCCACTTCTTAAGTTCATGTCATCCGCTCTCCTCGCTCCCGGTGACCTGGACCAGACCCTCGGTGCTGTGTTCATAGGTTCGTCTTTTAGCTTTAGCTTGCGTCCCCATATGATCTGGGATAAAAAGAAACAAATGTTTCACAGGCAACATCCTAGCGGCGGGGTGAGTGTTGTAAAAATTTTCGCTCGCGCAATGCTCATGGTGGGGCTTCCCAGCTTATATGGGCTGACGTTGTCACAGACCTATCTCTATTATCTCAGAAGCGACACGGATCCTCTCACTTTGAAAGCACTGGTGGCCTTCCCATTCGTCCCTCTCAGTGACTACGCGTACTAAAGGGATGCCTAGGTTGCGATCCTTTGGTTGGTGCATCCTGGAATGTACACGTGGTTAAGATCAGCAAAAGCATTCATCCAATATCAGGATTCTAGATACCCTTCACCTCTTTTTTATTTCACACACAGTCTATGTCAACGCTGTATCAAACTGGGGAAACTTGCACATTCTATTGAGGCCTCCATGGTATGTGGTCCTCGACATATATTTCTACTCGCTCAGGTCCTATTCATGCATGGGTGCCTAGGAGTCTTCTGGTAGGTTTCTTCGTCTATATTCGCTCAAATAGTCTCAATAAGTCTCACAGGCACATATAATCGTTACCGTACGTCCTACATTAACGCTGCTTGACCCTCGGCTTATTGTACGACCGGCTTGTGCTATTCAGGGCGTTAGCGACGGGATCATCAGAGGGTGAGTCGCGTCATCCTTCTGAGCATATTAC
Organism: Ganoderma meredithae; assembly: GCA_022814645.1. Taxonomy (NCBI): domain Eukaryota; kingdom Fungi; phylum Basidiomycota; class Agaricomycetes; order Polyporales; family Polyporaceae; genus Ganoderma; species Ganoderma meredithae. Next base: position 53,045 of record JAKLMY010000115.1, read on the forward strand.
TAATCATGGTCGCAGGATCTTCTGTCAGAGGATATGGATTCGTGCGTCAAGATTATGGTGTTGTTCCGGACAGCTGATCATTAACTGCCCTCAGTCAGCAACAAGAACCGTTGGCTTTGCGCTGCAATCGTAAGTCCGATGATCTCCACGAGTTGGGCCAACCATTGATTATTCGTCTCTCGATAGACCTCAATGTCACTTGTTGCCTTCGGTCAGTGAAGCCGAAGCCTGCTCAGCTACCGCTCCTTGACTCACAGTGGGTTATTTTAACGAGCAGGCGGGAGTCTAGGTGGGTTATTTATCAACGCGTTGCATGATCCGAGTTGCTGACGATTTACTGAACCAGCATACCCAATCAAGGGGTCGTTAACCTCTCTTCAATCGAGGCACATTGCTGATAAATCTATGCCGATTCAGGTTTCAGCTTCAAACTGCTCTGGACTTCAGGCATATCTCGGTCTGTTTTCCTCGAGACCATATTTGGCACGTCATCTAAACAGAGAGCACAGTGGTTATTTTACTTCAGCCTCTCCACAACGCTAGTCACGGACTGCATCATTACGTCGGCATTATGCGTTCTACTCGCTCGACATCGAAGCATTTTCTTCACGTAGGTCCCTAGCCATCCACCACATCTCAGGCTGCTTATTAGAATCGCAGCGTCGACCACACCATTCGCATTTTGATCTTGTACTGTGTGAACACTGGTGCCCTGACGACATTGTGTACCCTTCTATGCATTATCGCGGTAAGAAAATTTTGTTTATAGTGACCTTCATCTGGTTTGAATGATTCGGACGCTGCAGTACGCTGTCTCGTCGTCGAACTTCACTTTCGTGGCATTCTACTTCCTTCTACCCAAACGTGAGTCATCGCCTGTTCGCTCCTCGACATGTCAGACTCGGGATGCTGACGTTCTCTTTCGTCAGTATTCTTGAACTCCCTTTTGGCAACTCTCAATGCTCGTAAGGCGCTTCGGAAACGATTGAGAGGCGACCTTCGGGCATTTTCGATGGGACCGCCCCCTTACGCGAGACACAGCAGCACAGACAGGGTTTGTCTCTCCCTTATCCTCTCGTCTTACCTCAGCTGAGCTCATTCTATTTCGACAGTTCCAGGCTAGACACTCTACACACGGTGAGAACATGGCCGAGGTGTTAGATGTTACGAGCTAGAGGCCACGGGAACGCAACGCGCCTTGATACGAATCACAAGTCGAGTCACGCACCGTGCCTTTGAATGACTTGAAGATTCAGGATGGTCCTGAGACGCTTGCGAAATGGACGGGTACAATACCGTGTTGTGACCGTGGCGAGGGTAGTGGACTTGATCGAAAAACACGGGAACCTCGTGATCCATAACATAGGTCCAGACTTTGGACACAGTGGGCGGTGGGCATGCTTGAAGCGACAAAACCCTTGCCTCGTGAGTAGGACCTACGTTGACACGAAGCAGTTTCGTCGCACAGCTCAACATGCTGAACTGACAACTTGAAAGGACTCACGAGTTGCTCCGCATGACCCAAGCATGAACCCAGTCCACTGTCTCCCTGCTCCAGTTTTGGCCTGTCACACAAATTAACGCAGCATCCTAGCGACCGCTGCGATCCAGAGGTAGGTTCTTAGCGTTTGATTGTATGAAAGCTGGTGGGCAAGCGCACCGTACGAGCCAGGATGGGATCAGCGATGCAGCAAGAGGTGGAAGAGCGAAAGGTGCTGCAGCTACGTGGCAGCCTGAGCCAGGATGGGGAGGATCGCGCCTGCTCAATACATACTGCGAATATGTTCACATGAGCTCCCAGCGTCGCGCCGCCCACGCCCATGTGGGTGCCGCATTCGCCCGTGGGTCAGCTCCTACTTAGTTGAGTGATCATGCACCTCCCCTCGCTCGCTTACGCGACGTCGACATGGACGCCACACCACTCGACGCTCGTGTTCGTTCTGCGCATCAATTTAAGGTCCGATCGTGGCAACCCAGCGGCGCGCCAGGCTCCATGGATCATGCATGCACTGCAGTCCCGGCTCGGTCACATACATACCATTGGTTATTACCATATTCCATGCGCGTCCGTCACGCGGCACCGTGTCACGAACGTTCACGTTGTAAGTTGGTCCAAGGCTCGGACGGAACGGCCGCTGGCACGACGCGTGCGTAGCATCGTGTCGGGTGCGCTCGGCCCTTCGGATGACCCTCGAGTGTGTGCTTGGGGCTGGGCGTGCGGAGCCCAAGGTCTTCCGCTCGGTTGAGGTGCCACTTGTCGCTGGGCTCAGGGGGACCCTGGCAGTCGTCTGACCTGAAGGTCCGGGGCCGTGTGCTGTGCCAATCGCGGTAACCACCCTTTCCAAGTTATCGCCCGATCGCGCAACGAGCCCCCCGTCTGAACGCAGACCACCCTTCGGCGAGGCGTTCCAAGGGCCACGGCTCGTCCGCAGAGCCGCAGGGGGTGCTTCGATTGCCGGAGCGGCGTGTCGACGCAGCAATATGACGAACTTGCGAATTCGAAGTTCCCCGCTAATGTGCGCCTTTCGGTGGGCTTCGCCCACTTTGTGGTCCGTCTTCTCGCGTCGCTTGCAGGTCCCGAGCGATAGGGCCACAAAACATCCTGAGAAAACAGACGGAGACAACGAGAATGGGGTCCAAATTGGAAGACCACGCACCAGATGGACCTCGATGCGTCGCCGATCTAGCCAGAACAGATACCGCAGAGCATATCTGCAGCGCAAAGTCCCCCCGAGTTCTTCGCGAAGCAGAGCTACTCGGATTCAAGTCACAGATGAAATCTATGAGATGAATCGTCTCCGTCGACAGCACCCAAACGGAAACCCATACCTGACTCATGCGGGAGCAAATGAATGTCTCGCCCAGAAATCCAGAAAAGCACACGTAAATATTATAATGTAAAAGTCATGAAGATATCGTATTGCAGGTATCGTGAAAGACATTCTATCCGTAACGGTCGTAAGAGTGAGAGCTAAAGGAGAAACAACCATTGCTACACTGAGAGTAGACGAGCTGTGAGAGGGAGAATGTTCGTGGGAGGAGATTGGGAGTGAGCTCCACGCGACGAGATAGCGAGACGCAGAGTCAGAACCGAGAAGCGAGACAGAGGACAGAGATGCGGAAAGCAGCGAGACGGAGGAGCAAAAGGTAAGGGAGACGAAGAGGTATCGGGGAAATAAGGACAGAGAACGGACGCGGAGGATGCCGGGGGTAGCGCAGCGTGCGAGACTAAACAAAAGAACCCAATATGTACGAGTAAAAATAAAAGGGAGATAAGTATATACGGAGACCAAGTAAAAGCGGGTGCATCCAAAAGTCAATCCATGACGGGCAAAGCAGGACAGAGGAGACGGAGATAGAGGAGACGAGTAGGACGGTAAGAGGAGAAAGAGATGTAGATAGAGACAGAGGTAGAGGAAAAGATTATGAAAGTCGGGAGCAAAACTATGTATATCGTGTACTATAACCTGACGTCGATAGCAGCACAGACAAAGAGAATAAGTGATCCGATGGAACGAATAAATAGTGATAGCAAACCCAGTGTGGAGTCCGTCTGTCCTTCACGGCGAAGCGTTGGACAGAGGTGTCTTGTATCGCATGATAGGCGGCCGGTTCGGGCTCGAGTACATGGCGGACTCGAACGGGCGGCCTGTTGGCGGACTGCGCGACAGGGCGTCGGCGGAAGGGATCCACCGCTGGATGAGCTGGATGTGCTTCGCATCCCGCTCGCGCTGCCTGTCTTTCTCCTTTTCTTTTTCGTCCGAGCTAGAAGTCGAACGAGACATTTTGGAAGGGGTCGGCGTCGACGACACGGACATCCGACGGGTCTTGGGGGGTATAGTGGCCGGCCGGGCGATGTCAGCGCCGCTGACAAGGGGGGTCCCAGACCTGATCGAAGGCGTCATGGATCGTTGACCAACCTGGAGGGAGGCCGTGCGAGCGTGGAGGGAGGGAGGAGGAGCGGATGGCCGAGCAAGGGGTGACGGGAACGGCGGAGCGTAAGTCGTGCGAGTCGGAGACGTCGGGGAAGTAGCACCGGAGCGGGAACCGGCGGACGCCGTGGACACCGACTGGGGACGAGGCGGTGAAACCAAACCAGGGTTCGGCGTTGAAGACATCTCCCGTGGGGGTGGTGTACCCGGAACGGCGAGCGAGGGAGCGACCGACTTGATCTTGACACGGCCAATCTCACCGCGAAGAGCCTGCAGCTCCTGGGCCTTCTGCGAATACTGACTCCTCTGGAGATACGTCAATGGAATGCGGATGACAAAAGGGCAGGAGAATGACTCACCAGACTGCGCAGCTCGGCTTCCAGCTTCTCCTTCTCCATATCGGCCTGTTCCAAGCGCTCCCGAAGATTTGACTCGACAGTCTTGGCAATACGGGAGGCCTCGGAGTGGGCGACGTGGTTGACGAGGATAGCGCGCAGGAGCGCAGCGCTGAGCTGAAGAGAAGAGGACTATAGTGATGAGGCGTGTGAGTACGCTATCAGAAAAGACATCGCAATGTATGACTCACCTGGTCGTCCACCCTGCCCACAGTCAACCAGTCCTGGAGCTCCTTGTGCAAGGTTGTCACCTCCTCTACTGAGCACTTCTTGGCGGCGACCAGAGCCACCTTGGACTCGAGCCTTCTTGCCTCGGCACGAGTCTTGAGAGAGCCAGGATTGAGGAGCAGAACGTCGTCCTCACCGACATCGAAGTTGGGAAGGGTATGGGCCTCGACGGTGGCACGCTTGGGAGTCGACCAGCCGCTGCCATAGTCGATGCGGATGAGGCGAATATCGTCGTTCGCAAACTGAACGCGACAGAAAGGACAGACGGGAGAAAGACGAGATGGGGTTTTTTTGATAATGTTGTGGCAGCAGTTGAGGCAGAGTACGTGACCTGTGGAGGATGACGACATGAATGAGAAATTTTCTCGACGAGGAAGGGAGGGAAAACGTCGGGCTCACCGCAGGGAATGGAATGGGGCAAGTTGTGGGGGCCGTACTCCTCTGCACAGACATCGCAGAGGCAACCGGGACTAAGGGTAATCATAGTTGAAACCCGGGATAGGACGACAGAACTGAAGGGGGGGAAGGGGGATCATTGAGGACGGACGGAATCAATGAGCGAGGGTAATAAATACGAGACGCGAGGTTCCCGGGTTCCGAGAAAGGAAGGCGCACAGCCGCGTGGCCGGCGACGCCCAAAAACCCTTTGCCCCCGTCTGGCCCCCGGTCCTGCAGGCAGTCTCAGCTCACCTGCTGTGTTTTTGTGTTTTCTCTCCACTGCGGACGCTTGGCCGCGCCCTGTCCACCTCAGAACCAACAACCCACGCTTCGACTCAAGTCTCGGCGGCGAATCGGCGGCAAAAACATAAAACTTTTGCACTGTGGGCACAAGCCGGTTTTGATTCCAAAGACCGCAAGAAAGAAACAAAGGACGACATACCTGAGAGATGAGACGCCTTTTACGCTCACAGCTGGCAGGAAAAGCAGCAGGGAGGGCCGAGTTCGAGGAAGTAAAGCCTAACGGAAGCAAAACATGAAAAAAAGAGGACGACGGAGTTGGGAATGTGGTCTCCCTCGTTTTGTAGCTCCGCCATGTTGACGGCGCTTGCGATTAGGGTTACACTTCCCACGCACTGTACATGTCCCCCCGCCCGCCGAGGCCGAAACACCGCCGCTCCCCTCTCAGTCTGTCCTGACCAACCCCTCGGCTTATTCGCCGCCGCCGTCGCCCACAGTCTTGTCCCGCCTCCTCTCAACCATTCGAGACATTGTCGGCCTTGCGTGGCTGGTCGTCTTTGACGCATACTTACGACTCCGCAGATCGGCACATGACTCGCCAAACAAAACCTGCCGTTGACCGCTTTTGACTGTTGTCCGGCTGTCCTCCTGATTCTCCAAGCAGATCCGATGTGCGCAGCGGTTGAACATTTGGCGTGTGGTCCCCGCCCTCTACTTGGCAAATACGGCCCAAACGGATATCCCGGAGCGTGAGTGGCTTATTGAAACCGTGTGCCTTGGATTGAACTCCCCGCTTCAGACACACTCGCTTTCGTACGTGAACGTCGCTACGTATGGGCTTCTCGTCACTCTGGGGGTTATTCTTGCCGCTTGCGTCTCACGATCATACTCCCTTCTAGCGAACCACAACTGCATGCTTGGAACCGCTTAACCTCTTCGCTTCGTGGTTAGCCTCCCGGGACTGGCGCGGCCCCTGGCTGGCGAGACGGACAGCACAATGCACACTCTCTAAGGCAACGCTTCAAGCCCTTCTACCCACGCCTTTCAAGGACGTCTTTTCGTCACCAATTCGAGGCTATCCCGTTTCCCGTTCGGGATACAAATATGGCCGTCGAAGGAAGCGGCGAGGCCTTCATACCCCACCGGCTTTAAACCTTTTGCCACGTATCATATCCTTCATGCGTACGCCGCCCGACGAAACTATTACCTGCCTCAGTCAGCTACGAGGCTCGGCAGCTGATGAATCGCACACGCCCCAAGATCTATGTAGAGGTGTGTGCTTCATCGACATGTTCGAATATCGAAAGAGACTGATCAGGATACCATCCGATGCTAGATAGCAGCTCGAGGCACTTGGAATCGGATATCTATTCGGCTCCCTTCCGGGAGCCCACTTCCTCGGCAACCTCTCTCGGCTTGCCGTCTACCTTCCCTCTCATTTCCCTTCTCGGGATTCAGAACTGCATCGCCATCTATGTCGCTCATGCCGGCTTCTGCAGCATACCCCTGCTTCCAACACGATGATCCAGGTTGCATGACCCACCTTCCCAACTCAACCAACGTTCTCTGTGGCGTCCTCCTTCCAGACGCCGATTCGCAAATCTCAAACCCCGTATTACTGCCACGAACACGAAGCACGTTTTCGGTGCCCATCACCGGTATTGGACGCTGGAGCACGCAGCGTGGCCAACATAGGTCCGTTATCATCTCAGTGATCGACGATCACTTACCAAATACGCCGCGCAGCGACAATTATGTCTCTCCGGCACTTTGCACGGTAATACAATGCACACCCCCCCGGATGGATCTCATCCTGCCGCGATCGCATCGTTCTCGCGCGTCGCCGACTCCCTGTTACGCCTCCCGTTACCATTGAATTCGAGGCTGCTGACCGAGCGTGGAGCAAATCGCTGTGGCCTGTACTGTACCCCGGCTTCGAAGTTTCATCTCCCAATGCTCACTCACCGATCGCGACGTCGTGGCTTCGCGCGACCAACAGCGCCACGCCCAAGGTCGGTGCGTGGCCACACCTGACTTAGATCGTGTACCACCCCATCCTAACCTGCGCCACCCCAACACGATCTCCAGCGGAGCACACCTCAGCCCGTTCCGAACGACCGAACCAGCGTACCTCGGAGCACGCTCGGGACCCCGTGTGCGTGTTCGCGTATTCTAGTAGTGCCCATGTCTTTTTCATCTCGATTCCGGGCGCATTCCTTCGAGGCCCGACGGGCCCTTCGTGGGGTTTCTGCGCAAGAAATCGAAAATCGTCCGTCCCCCGGGCCTCTGCGTTCCAACTGGTGGCCCAGAGCGCGCGGCGTCGCAGCCTGACAAGCTGCACGGTGACGGGTTTGTGTGGCGGCGACGCGTGTACTGATTCTCCATTCTCTCTCCGCGCACGCCCCGGGAGATTTTCCACCCTCCAATGGGAAGATTGGCACATGTGTATTGCTGCTGCCTTCCATTACGTCCGGCCCCGGCGAGTGCGAGCGGAAGAGGCCCTTCCAACCCTAGTTCTGCTCGCCAACACTGGGGCACGCGGCAGATGCGTCGTCGCTGGCGCAGTGCATCGAGAACGCAGAAGGAGGTGAATTTTCCATGACGAACCCCGCGATAAGCCCCACACGTGGGGTCCGCCTCGCACGTACGTACGCGACGCCAGGACCAGCGTACCTGTGTGCGCGGGCAGCGGGCGATAAAGGCTCGCAAGGTCGCGGGAGGTTGGAGGACGCCCGGAGCAATGACCGAGAGCCGCGCGGGGATGCCGTACGTGTTGGTCACGGCGTCACGGATGTCGGACCCGAGGAGGCGAAATGTGAGATATATCTCCGGAGAAGATGGGACGCCAAAATACCGGCTAACCTCGTGCCCACAAGTGGCCTCTGGCGGAGGGAGTGCACGCTGCCTTGTGAATACGTCGGGCCTATTCAAGGGGTTCGCGAGCCTAATCTTGAGAACTCGTTACTCTGCGCATATGGCGCGAGGTGCCAGTGGAGCAGAGACGAACGCGGAAGATGTGAAGGATGCCAGGGGAAGGCGATGAATGGAGTGTGTGCGCATTCTTCCGGAGCCTCGGAACGCTGGAGGCGTGGGTGGTGACGCGAAACAGGAACGATGACGATGGGAGAGGCAGGTGGGAACCCACGGAAGCCCGGGAGAGGCAAACGGAACAAGTGTGCGACTGCGCTTTCCCCGCCTCCGTGATTCAGTTTGATGGGCGCACCAAGTGCGAGCGAGTCCAAGCCTTGTAAACTTGCCTGTGACAGAACCATCGAGCCCAGGACTCAGAGTTGGAGCAACCAAAGTACGAAACGAGGACCGGGGCAAGAGGTGCACGCGATATCGATAATCACGGCGCGGTGCAACGTGCCAGCTATCGCAGCGAGCTCAGTGGCGCGCTTCGGGCACTAGAAGACGTGGAGGGCGCGGCAGGCGCATACGCGAAGGAAGCGATTAGAGTTGTGTGCGCATCTCCAGGACATCGGGCTGGACCAGCCCGAACGCGGACACATCCACGCCCTAGCCGAGCGCGGTACACGAGTTTCGTTGTCAGCGGTCGCACGAGGCTGCGGCGTTCTGCGGATTCCGAGGGCCCGCGAGCGGGCAGGCGGGCGGCACGCGGCGGAAGTTTGCTGGGAGACGACAGGAAGACGACGTGAACCACGGAGAAAACGTGACATGTACGACATCCGTGCTCACCAGTCTCACCGAGGAGGCCATCTTTCTGACCCCAGTGTGGCCGTTATCGGTATCAGGTTCTGAGATGTGTTCCAGTCTTACGGATGCCATTGCGGAAGTAGGGAGGGGTTCGAAGATGCATCAATCACCGTGATGCGTTTGAACAATATCGAATACATCTGAATCTGAGAAGGACGTCTGTCAGTCGAACAGTCAGACGCGGTTATGAGGTCTTCTGAGCGTCCCATTACGGCGGGTTACGCGATCTTGAATTTAAATGGGAGTAGACCTGAACATTTGTCACAGCCTGAATGGAAAGATTGCTTCCATGGAGGTCAGGAACTGGACAGCCTCAAAACAAGAAAGAGTCACGAAATTGGAAAGTAAAATGCAGCGTACTAAGGTTCGATGAGCTCACAGCAGCACTGCGACGGCTGTGGATAGAGACAATACAATATTAATCAGCAACACCGCCCACGGGCGCAAAGGGAAACAACGCATTCGAGACAGACCTGAGCTTCGTGTTCCATTCTGCCGGGAAGTTGGCGAGCACGATTCCAACTTGGCTCGAAGCTCAGGCCTCAGGATCGACAAATTGCGCTATAACTGCGGTCAAAGGATGCAAGCGGCGTTCACATAGATAAGAACGCCAACGCACCTTTGCCACGTTTTTCAATGAATCCTTACCAACGCCTTCTCCGAGTCTGATCCATCGATAAACGTAAGAGCAATGTTACGCAAAACGTACAAGACAAATGTGGTGGGAGCTGCGGGACGGGGTGGCAACTGGCGCTCTGCAGGCCCATTCACTTTAGCCAGAGATGCATTGGGATATGACACACCAATTCTCTCCCGCGGCTCCTGCGTGATAAACAGCACACTGATGATGTGGAGATGACGTGCTGGATTCCGACGATGATTCCGAGAAGTCGCCAGAGCACTAGCGGGCAAATCGGAAAAGTAGATGAGCTAAGTATCAAAGCGTTCTCGAACCTGGATGCCAGCCCAAAACGACTGGTAAGGCGGGTATGAGTTATTACCCAAGGTGCTGCATGTGTCGTGTCCGATGAATGTATGACCTCCTCGCTAGCTATGACGCAGCCGAGTAAGAAAGTGTGTCCGGGTCTCGGCGAGTATGAATGACAGCTTACCAGCACAGAAGCGATTGAGTCCAGCATGGAATTCGATGCCCAGTAATGGTACTGTACTGCGACAGTGTCAAGACAGGCAAAAGTGCAGGCTGATCATGGCGACAGAAGGCAAATGTATGCATGGCATAGATGGTGGCCAGAGGCAAGCGGTGCGTGCGGGGAAGCATGCTGCAGCCTGCCCTGCCGCAGCTCCATGTGGTCAACGCGGGCCGCCCCGTCCCGGACATACAGTCCCAGACGAGCGCTTACGAGGATTTTTCGCGAGTCAAGGCGATCGACATTTCGACGATCTCTGCCTTCAGAATCACCTTCAATCCGCTCTACTCTCCTTGGCCTACTGCACTATTTGGATCCGCTGAGCTCAAAATAAACCCTCAAGCATCGCCCTATCAGAACTATGTCGACGTTGGGGAAGAGGAAAGAGCGGGAGAGGCGAGAGGACGAGCAGCACGTGCAGGAGAAACATCATGGGTGCGCTACACGTCCATAAACGCTTCCAAAACATTCTGAATGTGGTGTAGATCGACTCTCTTCGTGTCGAACCTCCCGTATACTGCGACCTCCACAGACATCAAGACCTTGTTTTCTGACATCGCACCGGTGCGGAGCGCGTTCGTCGTTCTTGAGCATGGCACTGGCGTGTCGAAGGGCGTTGGCTATGTCTCCTTCGCTATTCGAGAGGATGCTACAATGGCATTAGACAAGATCAGCAAGGAAGGCATTACATTGGATGGGCGCAGCCTGCGCGTGCAATGGGCTGGAAGCAAGGTGCGTACGCTCTCTGGGTCATGCACGATTGGTTTGAATAGATGTGACCCTCAGAACAAGGACCACGAACAAGACGACCAACCAAAACCGAAGGCAGACAGATCGGCGCCTCGCCCAACGAGACCTACCGGTCCCGCTGATCCTCTAGCCATTCGTACAGTCGTGATCTCGGGCCTCCCTGGTGGGATTGACTCAAAAACGCTTTGGAAGAAAGTCAGGAAACTCCCTGGTGCCGAGAAGGTGGAATGGCCCATCAAGTTAGATGGAGGACAGGAGGATCCTACTCTAGGTATGTCCCCGTCTCACTCGGTTCCGTAGTCTACATTCCTTACCAAAATTCTAAGCCCACGCCATCTTCAAGACCCCCGCAAATGCTATGGAGGCCGTAAACAAGCTCCACGCGCACGTCTACAAAGGTTCTCTCCTGTCTGCAACCCTGAAGAAGCGTTTGGACGGCCTCGCTAAGGCAGCGAAGAGCAAGCCCACTAAGCCGTCGTCGTCGGTCCCGCAAAAAGCCAAGTCCGGGCCCGCGCCAAACCACAGCAGCAGGCTCATCGTGCGCAACCTTCCGTTTGATGTCACTGAACAAGACTTGCGCGCAATCTTCCTCCCGTACGGCCCCATCTACTCCGTCCACATTCCGCTTACTTCCGATGCGAAGCATGAGCATGAGGAGGACGCAGTAAAGCTGGAAGGGGACGAGACGAAGCCGCGAACCCAGACTCAGGCACAACAACGTTCGAAGGGGTTCGCGTTCGTGTGGTTCTTGAGTCGGAAAGACGCAGAGAAAGCGATGGAGGGCTGCAACGGGATGACAGTGGAGGCGGGGATGGCGGAGGCGCTCGTGTCTGACAAGCAGAAGAAGAAGAAACAAAGGAGGGAGGAGAAGAAGCTGAAGGAGAAGTCGGCGGTGGAGGAAGACGAGGCCGCCGCTGGAGAAGAAGGCGAAGGGGAGGATGACGGGAGTCACAGGAAGCGGACGATCGCGGTAGACTGGGCGCTGAGCAAGGACAAGTGGGAGGCAGAGAAGGCGAAACTGGCAGAAGCGCAAGAGCATGAGAAAGATGGGGACGTCGAGATGGACGGAGAGGATAGCGAGAGTAGCAGCTCAGGAGACGGCGAGGACGGGAGTCAGGAGAGCGATGAAGAGGAACAGCTCGGTGTGCACGACGACGATTCGGACAGCAATGGATCAGACTCGGAGGAGAGCGACTCGAACGCAGGAGAGGACGATGAAAAGGACGAAGACGGGAAACTGGCGAAACCCACGTTACCTGCACCTGAAGTTGGAACAACTGTCTTCATCCGTAACGTGCCATTCGAGGCCACAGAAGATGAACTGCGAACATTGTGAGCAATTGCCCCTTCTGCATTGTCGCCTTGCTTGACGTTCAACTATCTGCCCAGGTTCCGTGCCTTTGGGTCCTTGCGCTATGCTCGTATTACCATGGACCATGCAACTGGCCGCTCAAGAGGCACGGGCTTTGCGTGCTTCTGGAACAAGGAGGACGCGGACAAGGCGATAGAGCAGAGTGATATTCTTCGTGCCGAGACCGTCGGAAATGAACCCGTGGTAGTAGGACCTATTCCCTTGCCTTGGCTATCGCATATCCTAACATAGCCCACCAGACGAAGAAGAACCCGTTCAAATTGCCATCCCTCCTTACCCCCGACCCATCGGCTTCGATCGCACGGAATCTCGTCCTTCACGGTCGCACTCTGGACGTCAGCCGTGCAGTCACCCGCGACGAGGCCAGCAAACTCAAAGAGGCCGGCGAACGCCAGCGCGAGAAGGCCGATAAACGCAATCTCTACCTCCTGCGCGAAGGCAGTACGTATCCATCTTCCTGCGTCCTGGCTGCTTCTCTACGATGCCACTCCTCCTCCTGACCACGCTAACCCTGTGCCCTGGCACCCTGCCAGTCATCCTCCCGAACAGCCCTGCTGCAGACCAGCTCCCGCCTGCCGAAGTCGAGAAGCGCACGCAGTCGTTCAATGCGCGGCGGGCCCTGCTGCGCTCAAACCCCTCGCTCTTCGTCTCGCGGACGCGTCTCAGCGTCCGGCAGATCCCGCTCTTCGTCTCCGAGCGCATGCTCAAGCGCCTCGCGATCCACTCCATCCGCGCGTTCGAGAAGGAGGCCAAAGAGGGCAAGCGCGAGCCCCTCACCGCCGACGAGCTTGCGGAACCGGCAGCGGGCGAAGGCGACGCGGGCGGAGACGTGGACAAGGACGTCAAGATGGAGGATGACGATGAAGACTCGCCACAGAAAGGGAAGAAGGGAAAGAGGAAGGGCAGCACGAAAGACAAGGGCCGCAACACGGGCGTGAAGCAGGCGAAGATCGTGCGCCAGCAGGACCGCGTCGATGCCGTGACGGGCAAGGGCCGGAGCAGGGGCTACGGCTTCCTCGAGCTCGGCACACACGCGGACGCGCTGCGCGTCCTGCGCTGGGCGAACAACAGCGCTGCTGTGGGGCGGCTGTTCGAGGAATGGTGGCGGGTGGAGCTGGAGGACCTCGTCGCCGCGGAGAAGAGGAAGCCGGAGGGGACGCGGGACGACGCGCGAATCAAGCGCATACGAGAGGAGATCGAGAAGGGCGTCCCCCCCAAGAGCAGGGGGACGCTAATCGTGGAGTTCTCGATTGAGAACATCCAGGTCGTGCAGCGGCGCGCGGCGAAGACCGGGGCAGGGGGCAAGGAGCGGGAGGGTGAGAAGAAGGGAGCAAAGGGCGGGAAGGAGCAGAAAATAGCCGCGGTTGGTTCCATTGTGGCTGTTTCCGTTTGTTGAAGACTTCGCTGACCGTACTCCGCGGACTCAAGGCACCGGGAGGAAACAGGAAGGCACAGTGGCGGAAGTCTCTTCCCAACATCAAACCCGAAGAAGCGGAGGAGGAAGCGGGGGATCGACCAAAGAAGAAACGTCGCGTTTCAGATCCTCCCAGGCCGTCCGCGCAGCCGTCCAAGGGCAATCAGGAGCACGCGTCGTCTCCAAAGGCTAGAAAGCACGTCGGTTCGTTGATTGGACGGAAGCGCAAGGAGCGCAAGACGAAAAAGGCGCGACAGAAGTAGTTCGTTGCTGTTCGTTGTCTTCATGCCGTTCGATGAAGCCACTCCTTTCGAGGCGCCTGGGCGGGGAAGCGACGTCGATCCGGATGGTTATAAACATCGATTTACTGAAGGCGCCAGGGCGATTCGATCCATGACACCGCGTATACAACCGTAAGATACACATGATTCTTGTCTTCAATATTCGACACCCAACGCCTGTAAAAAATTCACTGCGCAACGGCGCCGGTAGCTTCACGCTGCACACACAAAGTGTTCAGCTCGTCATCTGACTTCCCCTCCACTATGCAGAGCAATTCCTCTTTATGCTTCATGTCCTCAGTGAAGGCCGCATGTACCTCAGACTGGGAGACCACCCCGAACTCCCAGATACCCTTCACAAGGGGCAGTGCGTCGTGCATCCTGTTCAAGATAATGAGGAGGTCCTTCACGAGCCCGCCGACATCAAACAGCGCCCCAAACGCGACATGCAGGAGCCCTGTCAACGATCCGCGGGTGAGCCGGACCCGTGCTACGCCGATGAATGTTGTGAATACTGGATGGGCTTACATATGTGCTTCTCCTCGTCAGCGGGGTAGTAGCCCGCGGCGTCAACGTACTCCTCAGACGATTTTCGAATATCTTCGTCGGCGGCAGCGATAACTTCTTCGCTCGGGTTGGTTCTTCCTTCCTCCCACTTTAGTTTCGCTGCATGGCGGTAGTAGCCGCGTACGCTGGGCAAGCGGAGGATTAGTAAGGGGACTGTCTCAATCGAAGCTAGTGCCTACGCGTGTGCTTGGCCCCGAGGATAGCGGGAGAAGGATAGGAAGAAGCCAAAGTCCTCCCCTTCTCCCGGTTGCTCCGGGACACCCTCCAACTCTGCCAGCAGGTCGTCTGCGCCCGCAAGAATCTCCTCGAGCGGGAACTTTAAGGCTTCGCGGGGACGCATGCTGTACGCCTGAAGGCCGCCCCATTAGCGATCCGTCACAAATGGAGGATCAAAGGAAAACGGTACCCCGAGCAAGACGTTGAGGCGGAGGCCCTTGACGCCTCGTATGAACGTGGACTGGAAGATCGCACCCTTGTCTTCAAATGACACGTCCTTCCAGAGCTCTCTTCCCCATTGAAGGATATCTAGCGCAGAAGTGTAGAATTCCAGTGCGGTCTCAAAGTTCTCGTTCAGCCTGTCCTCGATGAAACCACGGATGATCCAAGCTCTGCGAAATATGATCCGTTTGGTTCACAGGTTCAACTGAGTAGGCAATTTCTTTGACTCACCTGATAGTGACCGAGATTGCGGGGCGAACCACGTCCCAGCCGCGAGTCCTAAGCCTCTCAGGAATCTCTTCCATTATCGTCCTAGCCCCAGTGTCACACCAGGCTCCTGTATGCGCTGCTTCCAAAGCAACTTGTGCAAACTGATGAGACGACTGAAGTTCTCGGAAAAACATGGGATAGCCACGTACGTTGCCTGGCATACAGCTCGAGAAAGTTCGCGTCGGCCATGTGGAACACGCGTTCGTCAGCAATCAGTGCGTTGCTGAGTCCAGCGACAACCTAAGCCACATTTCATTTCGAGCACTGGCCCAGATAGGCTCAATACGGGACTTACACCCCTTTGCCCAAAATAACCCTGCACGCCCTCCGCGTGAGATATGTTTATCCCCGTTTTCATCTTTTCCACGGCGTCATGCCATTCCTTCGCATACGAATCAGTGCATTGACCAGATTATATGAGAAGAGGAGCGTACTTGATATGCCCACAATATCACCCAAGCCTGCAAGGGATTCAGCTTTATGCTACACGCTGTAGCATCCTGAAACTGCCTTACACTACTATCCCATTGTCTGCTTGCCTGTAGCTGGGGAAGCAAGGCTTTTGCACGGTTCCAAGGGATGTCTCCTTCCGATGTGATCAACGTGGTGTCCCTAGGCTGCCTGGAGTTAGCTTCTATGTCGTCCAGTTGAGCTTGGACAGCAGCAAGTTTGGCTGTGTAATGGTCCCTTTGCTTCTTCTGTGTGGGCGTTAAGTTCTCAATGGAGAGTAATTCGATTGCAGGTTTCCATGCGCGGGACGCGGGACCAAGGCTGTTGATGCTCTACTCCAAATGATGGAACGTTGACATCGAACTCATGAGTGGTCATGGATATCGAGAGTTGAGTAGGACAGACCGCTCGTGCTTGGGCCAAACGGCCCCATGCCTTCACGTACAGAGGATCAAGCTCCGTCGCCTAAACCGTTGCGGGTGTCAATAGCCGGGGCCAAGGAGTGGCGTGTGGGACATATAGACAAGAGCATCCTTTCTTGTGACTTTGATATCGAGTCGGGCTGAGACCCAGTCAGGGTGTGAGATGACGGACGCCGCTTCGAATTCGAATTCCTTTGTCCCTGTAACTTACGGCCTCTTGGTCCTCCTCGCCAGCGCTCGGCGTCTGTTGATCCACGTGGGGGATAAGACGCCCAAGATGCAGCCTGAATTTTTGCGAGATCAGGAGGAGCACGGTGTGGATCTCTCTCCAGACTCAGGCTTCCCCACTCCTGCCCTTAAACCCCCTCCATCTCACCATTCAGCTGCTTTCGACATGGCGCAGCAAAGGAAAGCCCTTTGGGAGGCGGATCTCGACGAAGATCTGCAAGATGTTGACCTCAGCCTTGCCATCGGAAACTACGGGCAGAACGGCATGTATGAAGACGGTCCGTCATTTCGTGCATGGCTTTAGTTTCCCTTCGTTCATATGCAGCACACACTAGCGCAATCCAGGATAGATGAAGCAACCCTTCTTGCCGTCCAGCAACAGATGGCACAACAGGCAGCTTTTGCCCAGATCCCAGACGTTGTTAAGCGAGTGAGTCCTGCCGAAGCTGCTGCATTCGAGCATTTATGTAATGAACCTATGTCAGTTCATCGCACATTTCCACCAAGCAGTCCTCGATAACAACCTCGCTGAAATCACCGTTGCATATGAGAGTGGCTGGAACCGACTGACGGAGAAGTTCTATGCCAAGACGGAGTGGCCGGAAGCCGAAGTGATTGCGCCTTTGGTCAACGACGGTACGTCTCTTGAGGTACTACTAGTGCAAGTCCGCCAGATCCTTATGCTCCATACAAGATCAAATCTTCCTTATCCTCTACCGTGAATTGTACTACCGTCATGTCTACTCCCGTCTCTCCCCGGACATCGACGACCGCTTCCACTCCTACGAGAACAGCTGTGAGCTGTTCAACTACCTCCTCAGTACGTTTTCTTGCACACGTTTCTTCTTCTTGCATGATTGTTCAATCTGAACCATGAAGACTCCGATGGTCCGGTCCCTCTCGAGCTCCCTGAGCAATGGCTGTGGGACATCATCGACGAGTTCATCTACCAATTCCAGTCCTTCTGCGTCTGGAGATCCAAGGTCAAGTCAAAGACGGAGGAGGAGTTGACTATGCTTGCCGATGCAAACCAAGTGCGTCGTCTTCAGACCAGTACCCTGGTGCAACGTCTAAATCGGCTTGAATAGGTCTGGAGCTCTTACAGTGTCCTGAATGTCCTCTACTCCCTGATTCAAAAGTCAAAAATCAATGAGCACCTTGTCGCCCTCCAGGAGGGCAAGAGCGCTGAGGAGATCAGGTGAGCCTTAGCCATCTATTTCTCCCTCAATACAAGCACAAGAGCTGAGCGAGATGACTCAGTGAAATCGTCAGCGAGTATGGCACACGGCCACTCTATAAGCTCCTCGGCTACTTCAGTGTCATCGGCCTTCTCCGTGTTCACAGTTTGCTCGGTGATTTCACCCTCGCGTTGAAGGTCATGGAGAACGTTGAGCTCAACCAAAAGGTTCGGTCTTGTGAACAGTTCACCCCCGAACTTGCGCTTACGGCTCTAATAGTCACCTTTCACCCGCGTAACCGCCTGCCACGTTACGACCTACTATTACGTCGGCTTCTGCTATATCATGCTGCGGAGATATCCGGACGCCATCCGTTCCTTCGTCTCCATTCTTAACTTCATCCTCCGCATGCGCCAATACCATACCAGGAGTTACCAGTACGATCAGGTATGCTTCCCTTTTTGTTCATCCCGCTGCAATGCTTAACGCACCTTTGCAGATAAACAAGACCGCCGACCGCATGTATGCGCTCTTCGCGATCTGCAACGCGCTCTCGCCCACCCGGGTAGACGACAACATTTCCAACATCGTCAAGGAGCGCTACGGCGAGCAGTTCGGCAAGATGTCCCGGGGGTGAGCAACATTGCCTGCTAAGTCCCCGACGTCATTCTCAACCACAACCTAGGGAGGAGGGCATCCCCGCCTTTGAAGAGCTCTTCCTCTACGCCTGCCCCAAATTCATCTCCGCAAACCCGCCGCCGTACGACGACGCGGAGCTGCTCTCGGCGTACATCGAGGATCCGCCAGTAGAGCCCGCACAGCGGCACCTCGGGCTGTTCCTCGCGGAGGTGCGCGCGCAGGCCCCGGTGCCGACGCTGCGGAGCTTCCTGAAGCTGTACACGAGCCTGGACGCGAAGAAGCTGGCGAGCTTCCTCGACGCGGACGAGGAGGAGATGGTGCAGCAGCTAATGGTCATGAAACAGGCGAGCCGCAGCGTGAGCCGCGTCGGCGACGAGAAGGGCCTGCTCGACGGCCAGATGATCTCGACGAGCGATCTGGATTTCGTCGTGAACGAGGTGCGTCGAGTCTTGCGTTTATGACTTATGTTTCACGTTTGGTTCCGGGGAGACGTGGTGTTACCGCGAGGACGGGGATGCTGATGCTGATGCGCATTTCGCAGAACATGGTGCACATCTCCGAGTCGACGGTCGGGAGACGGTACGCGGGGTGGTTCATCCGCAACACCGAGCACGCGCAGCGTGTCCTCGATACCCTCCGCGCCGCGCCTCTGCCCGTTGCTCCCAAACCCACTGGCCCGCCCGCCGATGCCGCAAGGGATGGTGCCCCGACCTCAGCCGCGCCGAGGCCACAAAAGGTCGCGTGGGGCAGCGTGAAGGCTGCTTGAACCACCAGGATTAGGATCTATTGAGGTGGCTGTTGTCCGTCTTTGCGGTGTAGTCGTGCGCTTGTACTACAGCATACAGCTACCAGATGTATCCCTACTACTTCTATTGTTGTATGATGTGTTTGTGATCTCCGTTGTGAAATTGGTCAAGGAACTGGCTAAGAGAGATAGATAGATAGATTGCGTGAATTCCGTAAGGGAATGGTGGAACTCTATTTGCTACAGTACACTCCCAAGCGTTCATTTCCGTCTACATCCATTCATTACATGTTCTTTCATCGCAATCATGCGTTTGTTGTCTTTTCGTGATGCACAAACTTTCCGCTCCCCTTAGAAAATATATCCTATCGAGAGCCATGCGAATCAGCGACCTGCAAATAAATATGCGTACGGGAAGACTCGGCACTAACCTTGATGATGCCCCGACCAATCATGGACAAGGCTTGACGACTCTCGTAAAGAGGGTACAGAACCACCGCAATAGCCGAGCAGAACGCCCAAATCATCCCGATGACGACCCACGCTGTCAAGCCCCCCACTCCAAACACCGTCTGAGCGAAGAACAGTGGGAGCGGGATGATGATCAGCAGGACAAGCGTCTGCGCACAGGCAAGGTATGAAAAGAAACAACCATAACGTTGATGAGCAAGGCGATCCACGACGGTGAAACTAGCTCGGAAGTCAAGACGCACCAGGACGATGGAGGACCACGCGGCAAAGCGGAACGCCTTGTTCAGCGCGGCGGGGTCGAGCTCCTTCTCTTCTTCCTCCGCGAACTCGTCGGAAGAGGGCTCCAAAGACACTGCCATCGACTCGCGCTTCTTCTCGTCGATGGAGCCTTCCGCCGCGTGGTCCACGGGCGATTCAGGCTCTGGACTGTGCGCAGGTCTGTTGATTGCGCGGGTGGCCTCGAAGTCAAAGTCCTCTGGCCACTATAGCGGTCGCAGCCAGTCAGCACCGAAGTCCGACAAGTAGGATGAGCCGAATGGCAATGATTCTTACGATCAGCGACACGACGGTCGCGACGACGCCGCCGACGCCGATGGACGCGAGGTTGCCCGCGAGCATCTCCAGATCGCCGCCGGTCGTCTGCAGAGCGGAACGATTCAGCCAAAGAACTTGAAGCCGCAAAAGCGAGCGAGGGGACACCCACCGCAACGGTCAGCTGGCCTCCATTGAGAGCGGAGGTCGTGACGAGCCATGCTGTGACCCCAGCGCAGAAACCGGCGACGGCACCGCCGATGCAGCCCCACTTGTTCGCCTTGCTCCAGGTGACGCAAGTCGCAATGGGGACCACCGCCGACCCCAGCACGACGCCCATGAATTCCTGCGTAGGTGAATTCAATCGCAGTCGTTAGCGGCGGGTTATTTATAGGAGAATGTTTAATGATGCCCCCCCCATGGGCGATACGCACATAGAGCCAGCCCAAGGAGATCCCGATGTAGAAGAAGATAAGGCCGAGGATGCCCATGACGATCGCGAAGAGCGCAACCATGGCGTGAGATACCAGCAGGATCTGGTCCTCCGTGGCCTTGGGGTTGAAGTATTTCTGCACGACAACTATTGTTAGCGCACAACAGAGCCGCAGAAATAGCGCAATTGAAGAGCAGAGTGCGGACCTTGTACACATCGTATGTCAAGATCGACGATACGGCGATAAGTTCAGCTGATGTCGCAGACGTGACCGCCAGGAAGAGCACGATCAGGAGTGCCGCGGCGCCCGACTTGCCCAGGATCGCCGCCGCCGCAGCGGGCGCTGGGAGACCTGCAGAGACGTCCGCGGGGGAGAGCGTGCGCATATCAGGGTCGCCACGAAGGGCGACGGCTGCAAGCCCCAACGTCGTGGAGAACATGAAGGGGATCGCAAACCATGCCAGACCTCCCAGGAGGTACGCTTTGACACAGGTAGCGGGACGGCTGGCGATGGCACGCTGCCAGTACTGTTCAAGGAAACAATGAGCAACAGGAACTGATAATGTGAAGATAGACACTCGCGGCCTGGTCCTGGAAGACAGTCGCGAAGTTGCCAATGACATTGATGACGCCGAAAATGAGGCCGTTCTTGGAGCGAATGGTCAGGTAAGATCCTCCCGCGTTGCCCTCGACAGGTTGCGCTGCAGACGCCTTGGAGAGGAGCGCGTGCATCTCGCTGAAGCTCCCGATCTTCGGACTTGTCGCGTACACGGTGAATACGAAGACGAAGATGATGGCGAAGAGGACACTAGTGTGAGTGCTGAACGAGTGCTTAGTGAATTACCGAAGACGTCAGAGAGAGCAGGCTCACTAGTCGCAGAGCAGGGTCGCTCGCATTCCGCCGACCACAACGTAGATCGCGACGCCCAGCGGAATCAGGAAGCACGCCTAGAAGCAGTCAGTCAGGGTGGATGCGCATAAAGCGAGTACAATGGCGGGCTACCGCAATGGTGTTCATTCCCGTCAACGCAGAGACCGTCGCGGAACCGCCCAAGATCAGCATCGAAGACACAATGATATTTGTGGCCAGTCCGAAGAACATGAAGACCAGATGGGCGAAGGTGCCCCAGCGGGCGGCGACGATCTCCAGCCATGTGTGCGCGTGTGGGGCATTGAGTTTGAGCTTCGCGGCAAGCTACAGTATGCGATGGGTGCGATACGTGTTTAAGATAGACAGAAACGCTAGGGGATAAGGAACGAACAGACCTGCGCAAAGAGCAAAACCTGGACGGTTGCACCAGCACCGTACCACCATGGTCCGGAGATACCGTCTTTGTACGCGACTGCGCTCGATTGCAACTGTGCATCATGTCAGCGGTGTGCGTCCGAGTGCGTTGGATTGATCGTGCGAGCGGCGGGGGATGCGGGGAAATAAGGTTTGGGAAACTCACCAGGGTCGCAGCCCAGGTCCATGCGGAGACGATACCCGAAGCAATGAGGCCGGGCTTGACGCTTCGAGAGGCGCTATTGAACTCTTCTGAATTCTTGGGTGAGACACCGGTATAGCGTCCTTGAATGGCCGTCAGGCAGACCATGAACGCGCTGAAAAACAGACCGATTCCTACATAGCACGGCCATGCGGTGAGGGAGAAGGCTGTGTAGGTTGTGTGCAACGAGCTTACCGACGACTGAAACGGGCTTATCAGAACAGGTTAGAGACGGATAGATAGCAACTACTGACCGACGCCATAGCCTGCGCCTTGGGGCAAGATAGGTTCGTTCGCGGACATGGAGAAGATCTAGAAAGAGCAGCCCAGGAAGAGCGGCGAAAGTCGACCAGAAGGGTTCCGAATCCTGGACAGGAAAGTATGGAGGAGGCGGTGGAGAAGGAGGCTCGAGTATCTCGGCTCACACGCTACCTTTAACATACTCTTGCATGCATTGCGTTTGGGGTACCGAACGCGATATCTCGGACGGCGAGCGGATTGGGATTGGCGGAGGAGATTCGTTTTGGACGGCTTATCTGGGATGCGAGCTGGGGTGGCGTTCGATGGCCAGTCGGGGCCAGTCCGCCTCAGTCCAACATCCCCGAGATAAGCAAGGATAAGCAGCCGCGTCGCCTGTGCCAGCGAATCGCAGTCTCGAAAAGCACTTATCTCTAACCGCCTGCCGCCCGGCCTGCGAAAATAAACGTTATCAGTTGCAGATGCGGAGACGGCGGCCTCCCACATTCGAGCATGGTTTCATTCCATTGAATGTGACCTGTTCAAGGACGCTCGCCGGCACATCTTGTCTGGCTGGACCAGGCTGGACCTCCGTTCAGGGGACTAGGGTGATAGCAAGCAGCCGAAGTTCGTTGTTTGGAAACAGGCTGCAGCGGCAGGACAGTGTTAGCGCGGCATACGCATCGATGGGATGACTCGGAGGGTGCGGCCATGCTCACATACTCAGAGATTAGACACAACTCTAGCGCCACGCTCCTGAACGGGGGAAGGGCGGTGGGACGCGACAGGATGGCGAATGAGCCTCAGCCACATGCCTCACCCAAGGCCATTGCCAAAGCGCTCACACTTGGAACCATCATGCAGGCGGCCCCGGGCCGGGCTCGCCGGAGGACGCGAAACCTAAAACCACCGACTTCAACTCTCTTCAACTCTCTTCAAGTCTGGCAGTTGCACTTGCAGAGGCCGCGTCAGGCACCACCGACACCTTCAAATTCTTGGCTCTCCTCGTTGAGGACGTCCAAAACGTTGCTGGCCTCGTTGTCCTCTATGCTGGCCTCTTGACGCTATTTGCCGTGCTCTCGGCCATATATATGCTCACACAGTCCATTTCCCAGCTGCAACGCTCTTCCCCAACATCCAATCCCTCAGATACACTTCCACACCGTCCGAGGCGTACAATTTGTTGCCACTACTCATCGGGCCCAAAATACGTAGCCTTTGTCTCATCGGCCCAGCACCTTCTCAGATCGACGCAGACCATCCCAACGCAAACCCTCTCCACTGTCTCCAGGTACTTCCGCGCATATGTCCTGTTCTGTCCGAGTTGACCACCCGTATGGACCTTAAAACAGGGGTTCCGAATATCAATGCCATTTCTCAGTCCATTCCCAGCTTCCACGACCTTACCAGCGTCCTTGTCCCTGGTATCCCGTTGGACTTTAACGCCATTATACACCTCGCAGGGCTTCGAGATTTGAATACGCTCGCTGTGTATACGTCTCCCGAAATCAGGCAGGAAGATTATGACTACCTCACTTCCATATCAGTTGGGGGCCAAGTATACTTTCCAAATCTGCGGAGGCTCAATCTCAAGAATCGTCTCCTCACCCTTTGCACGTCGCTCCTCAAAGTCGTGTCCTCCTCCATACTCGAATCCGTCACGTTCACAACTGTCCACCAAATCGGCTTCATCTGCACCACAGAAGACGTCTCCGAGCTCTGCATCCAGCTCGGCCGCCACCCCTCCCTCGGCTCCGTCATTGTCGCCGTCAGGTCAATGCTTCACGGCAGCCGCCTCACCCCGGCGACGTTTGCCCCATTCCTCACCCTCTCTGACCTTACCGCCCTCGACATCGACATACCACACGCCATCGACGTAGACAACGCTTTCCTCGCCGAGATGGCGTACGCATGGCGCAAAATCACACGGCTCAAGCTCTGGGTCCAGAACCACTACTGGAGAACGGACGGCGACAACCTCAAGTCCACAATCCCTGGCCTCCTCCCCTTCGCGCGTCTCTGCCCTGCGCTCGAGGTCCTCGGCTTGCCCGTCAGCGGGGACCTCTCTTCCCTCTCCCGTGCTGCGCTCAAGCGCCGCCCCTTCCTGACATCAATGTCGGCATCAACTTCGAGCCTGATCGACGCGCCTCCAAGTCCGCGTCGGTGGTGTGCCAGCTCGAGGTCGGCCTGTCCGTCGTGCGCGCGCTGTGGGTCTGATTTGTTCCCCGAGCAGACGGGCATCTCGACCGCGTGGATGGACGCGATGCGCGAGGACATGCCAGACGGCGATATCGGCACCCCGGAGGAGATCAACGCGAGGTGGGACGAGGTCGCCTGGCTGGCGCGATGGTTCGGCAATGTGAGGCGGCAGGAGCGCAACTGGCTGGCGGTGCAACGTGATGCTCGTGGGGCGAGGCCGGGGGGCGGACTTCGAGTTGATGCAGTGGCGGGGATGGCGGGATGATCATGAGGTTGTAGTCAACATGAACGTTCGGCGTACTCAATGGCTGCATACATCTGTGGTATCTTTCAGGTGGGCATCTATTTATACGTGCAAATAAAACTTGTGCCGTTGTTTAATGTGAATACTAAACTTCAGCTTCTTAAGGGCATTCAGGGTCGAAGAACCGAGAGAAGATGGGTTAAGAACCGCCTCCTCACCGGAGGTGAATTCGTGCAGAAATTACATTCACCCAGTTGCTCTTCTAGCCATTTGCTGGTATTGCATGTGTACATGAAGGCACTGTTGCGAATCTGACTCGCGATGAGGTCCACATGCTGGGATCCCAATCAGCTAAGTTATTCAAATTGGACGGATTGCGACAATCGCACCGTCGAGCGACCCCGCCCTTCAAACATTCGAGTACTTTCATCGCCGGTTTCAATCCCATTGCGACCCGCGTCCTCTTTCGTGGACGTGTACCCAGGACGAAATTACTCAGCAGAGGGTTCAGCTGAGTACTACTAGACTTAGGTGGACTGCAGCTTCGAGTTTGTGTGGATTGTGTCCGGCGCCCGGCAGTGGTCACCCGGGCGCCCCGGTGGATCAACATACCCGGTGCCCGGCTGTGGATCCCATCCAGGCTGAGGTTCTCGGACAGCTCGGCGGGTATGTACCCACAACCACCTACTCTCCTCATTGACGGGACACACAGGAGCTCCCGATGCAACGCGGCACTACAAGCTCCAAAGACAGGAATGCTGACTTCAACTTCCATGTTGCCATGATCCTCGAACGGGCTCGCTGGACTCGGCATGGCGTGTCAGCTCCTTGGACTCAGACTTCACTAGCCGGCTCTTGTATTCCGCTCGCTCTGCGGGGTTCCCGCGGCTCAGGTATCGCTTACGCGGGGGGAGAGCGTGAATTCAGGGAGCGTGGTCGTTAGGAGCGTTCTTATGTCTAAGCACTGGCCCCACGCGGCCGTCCGATCCGCTCGAACGCGCATGCGATTGCCGACTGTTATAAAATATCACACTTTTCACGTCTCTTGTCCCTCTCATTGCATATCACGTACTACACCTCCGCTGGCCCACAGCATAACTCTATAATTGCCAGCTTCCATGGAGAGTGTTAGCATTCTCCAGGTGACGGTGGCCGCTGTCGTCGGCTACGTGTCCTGGTATTTCCTCAAGCCATATGTCGTGAGGTCCTCGCTAGACAGCATTCCCGGCCCTCCCCGGCAGTCGTGGTTTACCGGTACGTCATTCTCTTCCTCATATCGTAATGAAATTGCTGATCGACCGCACACAGGGAATCTTGGGCAATTTCTCACCCAAGGGTGTTGGGACTTCCGTGATGAACTTGTGCGCAAGTACCCCGGTCGCGTCACCCTCCTTCACGGGCTGCTTGGAGTACGTTTGTTTGTTACCCCGATCGCTGGCACAGCCTTCTCACGCAGATCTGGGGTAGGCGAAATTCATCCAAGTTTGGGATGTCAAGGCTATGTACCATATCTTCATCAAGGAGCAAGATGTCTACGAAGAACCGGTCGCGTACGTCTTTGCCCTGCCCAAAGCACTAAACCTAAGTTTATCTAATTATACTAATATGCAGTGGCCTCCGTTTGTTGCTTGGTCCCGGGTTGTTGGGCGTGCTCGGTGAGGCTCTCTCTACTTTGTCGGCACGCTCATGCAGTTGAGAGTGAACCTTTCGGTACAGGCGAACAACACAAGCGTCAGCGCAAGATGCTAAACCCGGTGTTCTCTGTGAAGCACCTCCGGGAGATGACGCCCTTGTTCTATCAGGTCATCCACAGGGCACGTTGTCTTCGAAGCTACCTTCTTCCCCCCTTCTCTGTACTCATCCTGTTCGGCGTATATAGACTCGTGACGCCATCATGACACGTGTACGTGCCGCTGACGCTTCGAAAGACGGCGTCGAGCTCGACATGCTCTCATGGAGCGGCCGCACGACGCTTGAAGTCCTCGGACAGGCCGGCCTGGGCCACTCCTTCGACCCGCTCACCGAAGACCAGGCAGACGAATTCGCGACTGCGGTCAAGGAGTTCTTGTGGGTCTCTTGCTTCCAGAAGGGACCCAGTCCTACGCCTCGCTGACGCCGTTGGAAATCTAACATTAATTTGAACACAGCCCACAAATGGCCCGATCGGTGGTTTTCCGTGTACTCCTGCCCTACGCGAGCAAGGTTGGACCGGCGTCGTTCAGGCGGTGGGTCGTCGAGCGGGCGCCGCTGGACTACGTCCAGCAGGTGAGGAGGATCACGGACACGATGCATGACCGCTCCGTCAATATCTTCCACGAGAAGAAGGCGCTGCTCGAGAAGGGGGACGACGTGCTGAAGCACCAGATCGGGGAAGGCCGCGATATCATGAGCATCCTCCGTGAGTTTGGCCCTTGGCCCACGTACGCGCTCCGCCACGTTGACGGACTGCGCTCGCGCTCCTTGTAGTTCGGGCGAATATGTCTGCATCGGAGAATGACAAGCTCCCCGATGACGAGCTCATTGGGCAGGTCTCGTAAGTCTTCTTACGTTTTGCGACCAAAAACCGGCGTCCTGACGGTCTTGGCAGGACGATGATCCTCGCTGGAATGGACACCACTGCGAACTCCCTTGCTCGCGTTCTACAGCTCCTTGCAGACCATCCGGAAGTCCAAGAAAAGCTCCGTCAGGAAATACTCCAGGCTGTTGAGGCCGAGGGCGATGGCGATATGCTCGATTACGACAAGGTCATGGAGCTCCCCTACCTCGAAGCCGTCTGTCGGGAAACCCTCCGAGTGTGAGTTAGACTCGCATCCTGTGGTGCCTCATGATGGACGAGATCAGATAACACTGCGCATATTCTCAGGTACCCTGGTGTGACCGTTCTTTTCCGGAAGTAAGTCGCAGCATGTCATCGACCCAGTCTTTCTCTCACTATGGCGTTTCATGTTGCAGCACGATGAAGGACATCACTCTTCCCCTTTCTGAGCCCATCCGCCTCCGGGATGGGACGCTCGCAGATGCGATTCCGATCCCTAAGGGCACAAGGGTCATCCCGAACGTCGGCGCCTCGAACATCGATCCAGCTCTCTGGGGTCCCGATGCGCATGTCTGGCGACCAGAACGCTGGCTCGAGCCCCTTCCCCGCGCAGTGGAGGAGGCGCACATCCCGGGCGTGTACTCTCACCTGTGCGCCCACACCGTAACTTTGGCTGTGCCTTCATTCGCACTAACGTCCGTAACGTGACCGTTTAGCATGACGTTCATCGGCGGCAACAAGGCGTGCATGTGAGTCGCTTCGGGCCTTTGCTTCGGGTTTTAATGCTCATGTACCTTCACACAGTGGATTCAAGTTCGCGCAAGTCGAAATGAGTGAGTCTCGATCTCGATCTCATAGGCTACCATCCTCTGGGCAGCTAAGCGGACCATCAAACTGACGTTCCTTCACAACCACAGAGACGGTCCTCCTCGTCCTTCTCCAGCACTTCAAGTTCAAGCCTGCAGGAAAGAAGATCGTCTGGAACTTCGCTGCTGTCCAGTACCCCAGTGTAGGAGAGATTGGCTCCGACCCCGGATTGCCCCTCCTCGTTTCTCCGGTCCGCCCTTGAGCTTGGTCGAGATTTCCTGTCGGACACACGTGATATTATTCGGAGCTTGAAGCCAAAGTCTCAACTCAGAAATAGCACATCCTATCTCACCCTCGTTTCCTTCCTACAACACCACTTAGTTTATTCTACATTACTAATCGAATATACGCTGTATTGGTGTAGGATTCTGGGGAGAATAAGATTGCTCCCTTGCACCAAGTCCTGGCTGTCGTCACGCATAATAAATGACCTGATTGTCGGACGTTGTGATAGAGTTTTTATATCTAGTCATGCAACGGAGTGTATCCGGTGTTCGGTGAATTTCGAGCAGCATCTATATGCTGTGAGGTTTAACAATGTGATGCATCGTGTAGAACTTAGATGGATCATGTAGCCTGCCAGGCGACTAAGTGCCGATCGTGGAGGCGCTCGCATGTGCTGGAGTAATGCGCAGATCTGTATCTCGATCGTCTATCACTGACATCAGGCCGCTTGCCGTCATCAGGATTGGAAACTTATCTTGGGAGTATCTTGGACCGCTGGAACCTCACCGTGGTCTGCTGGACGAGCAACAGAGTTAGGGCGACGATACAACTACAATTCTTTTGCTGTGCTCCTCCTTTTGAACCATTAACTGCTGCACAATTATGTGGCAAGTCGCAACACGTCGCGTTGGCTCCCAGAACACCAACCCGCTGACAAATGCATCAACGGCGCTGACCGAGAGTCATCTCGACTCCTCCACGATGAAAATCGGAGCCAACCACGTCGTCTCGGATCGTACACCAGTCATACACCTGCCCAACCACAACCTTCATGTCACCATCGCCCACCCAATTCCGCATCGCTGTCCTCCTCTGCGACACGCCTATTGCCCCCATCGTCGCCGCACAGGGTGATTACGGAGGGATCTTCCGCACGCTTTTCCGCAAGTCCCTTGAGGCCATCCAGCTAAAGGATCCGGATCCATCGGGATGCTACATCTCATTCATCGCCGACTCGTACGATGTCCGGAATAAGCTCGAATACCCAGAGGACGTGGACATGTACGATGCCGTGCTCCTTACTGGGTCTGGTGAGTCTCTCGTGGTGTGTAATAGGAGGCGGTCAACCAAGTAGACGTCACAGCCGCATCGGCGTACGAGAATGTCCCATGGATAAACAAGCTCGTCGACTATACCAAGTTTATCGTGGAAGAGAAGCCGAAGATCCGCGTCATCGGTGGGTGTAATTGCAGCCGTCTTCGCAGCGCATGCTTCAATGCGACATATTGCAGGTATATGCTTTGGACATCAAATAATCGCGCGCGCAATGGGTGCCGAATGCGTGCCGAATGGGGGTAGGTGGGAGGTAGGAACAACGCCAATGCAGTTGACAGGGACAGGGAGGAGACTGTTCGGCGTACCTGAGCTCGTGAGTCCGATATATGCGATGAGATTGACGACAATCTCTCCAGAGTCTCCCTAGTCTGACACCCCGCACCTTCCGCAGAACATCCAACAAATGCACCGCGACCACGTCCCCGCAG
Organism: Ganoderma meredithae; assembly: GCA_022814645.1. Classification (NCBI taxonomy): domain Eukaryota; kingdom Fungi; phylum Basidiomycota; class Agaricomycetes; order Polyporales; family Polyporaceae; genus Ganoderma; species Ganoderma meredithae. The sequence continues at coordinate 82,611 of JAKLMY010000115.1, forward strand.
TTCCACCCACGTTCCACCTCCTCGGCGCATCACCAATAACGCCCAATCAGGGGATGGTCAAGCTATACCCTGGCGCGGCTCCGGAGTCGGTGTCTCCGGCAGACGTCCAGGTCTTCTGCGTGCAAGGTCATCCAGAGTTCGACCAGTTTATAGTGGACGAGATTGTGAAGCTGCGGTCGGCGACAGGAGCGATGAGCCAGGAGGTGGTGCAGGATGTTGCGCAGCGACGAGAGTGGAGGAATGATGGAGTGGGCGTGGTTGGGAGGACGCTCTGGGGGATCTTGCGCGCATCACGGGGCTGAGGAGCACCGGCACTGTGAAGAGCGTTTGCATGCGCGAGGTGTAACTTACAAAGGCTCAAAATGGTAGAACACACGCACGGGCCGCCGGGTGTGCGCCGGATCAATACTCATTGACCTGGTGGCAGAATGCGATTGGTGATTGTTGCCTGATGTGCGTAGCGGGTATGGCGCCGAACTGAAAAAAAAGCAAGCTTCTGAGGAAAAGGTAGCTGGACGGTGCGAGAAAAGTTACAAGATGGACGGGAGAGGGCCGCGCTAGATCTAGAAGGCTGCGGGTCTATCGAGTTTGCGCGGGTGAATATCTGGATGGCCAGCCCCGAGGTGCCCGTAAGGAGTCCAATCTAGTCCAATACACACAGATCCGACGGCTGAAACGAGATAGCTTGAGGCGTACGTAGGCTCGTGCTGCGGGTTGGTTGCCGTCGAGACGTGATAGAATTCAGGCTACCCTCTGTACAGTACTTGAGTGCATTTGGTCCGATCCAGACAGCCACAGCAGTGAAGCGATCGAGGCCGCCGGAAAACCGAGCAGGAGGGTTGGAGCTGAAGGTATCTGAAGGGGGTGACTGGTAGATGATGAGGGCGGGTGTTGGACCGAAGATGGATGCAGAATACGAGGCATGCATTTGAGCGTGCATTGCCATGAATTGAATGGGGCTGGCCGAGGCGCGTGCAGGTGACCAGGAGATAAGATCAGAGTGGGGAGGAGGGGGAGGAGGGCGGGAGAGGGGAGCTCGGAGAAGAGACGGCGTGGAGTCGATTCATCGAAAATATTTGGAGTGCCCAAACCCCAGCCCATCGAATCGCGCGTTGATCTCTCCCATCCGGCGCTCATTAACACCCTCCCCCGCCTTCTCCAGCGCCCCCAGCGCCCCCCCTCCTCTAAGTCTTTCCCAACCATGTCCTCCTGGAAGCTTGGCGTAAAGAGTGCGTCCACCCCCCCCCGCCCGGCCCGCCCCCCCGCCCGGGGGCCCCCCGGGGGCCCCGCTACGCCAAAGAGAACCAGGGGGGAGGCGGCCCCACCCCCGCGGGGCC
>JAKLMY010000116.1:0-83373 GCA_022814645.1 Ganoderma meredithae
CATATTATACATTCCATTGTGCGCCGTCTCATCTCAAGCATCGCTAATCCGTGTATCCCCATCCCACTGCCGTGTCTCGTCTTCTCATATTCATGTCACGTTCAATCCTAGCTGGTTCACGCACGACTTTCATGTATCACTACGATCACCCACGACCAATTGGCATGTTGCTGTAGAGTGTCCGTCATTGTAGGAAGGTGGACCGTAGCAATCAGATCTATTCTGCGAATGTCTGTATAGGACGTGTCATCGTACGCTGTCGGTGGGGCGGAAAGTCGAGAGGCTGAGACTCATTGAAGACCTCGTTGAAGATGATATTTTAGACGTTTTATGTTTATCTTGAGCCAGGCGCTGAACTATAGATAGTATCCTGACAAGGAGGCATTAATATTGGTGAAAAGATGTCTCCGTAGTGGCTGGAAAAGACGATGATCGTGCGTCGCCTGGCATCACCATTGCATGGGCGCCTGCAACGCGCGAGCGCGTCCTTGGCCACATGGTCCTCCTAGGCAGAACGCCAATACCGGACCCCGTGCTCATAAATTTGTCAAACATGCACTCCAGGCGCGCCCCCTCCGCGCCCTCTCCCCTACGAACGTTCCTTACAACGCCGAGCTCCACTGCCTCATGGATTTCCGGATAAGAAACCATATCATTCAACACGCCGTCCTCGCGGCCGCGAATCCGCTTGTAGACGCCAACAACGGCTCCCGTCCGACCACCCAGGACCACCCCACACGCGTGCTACCAGGGACATGTGCGTGCACTGAGAAACCTATTGGGTCAAAGATAAGCGCAGGCTATAGATTGTATAAAGCAGGCCGGTGAGGCAGCAGGAATAGCCAGCAAGGATAACCTGCCCTCCTCATCTTCACTGGGTTCACCCCGCCCGTCTGCGGTCATGAAGTTCGCCACTGTCTTCACCCTTGCGACTGCCCTCTTCGCATCGATCGTTTCTGCGCGCATTGCTCGCAGACAATCCGGCAGCTGCAACTGCGACGGTTAGTCCTGGGGTTCCGAGGTGATCGGGGGCACAAAACCCTTTAGTCACCTTGCTTCCACTCGTCTAGGCACGGAATATTCAAGCAACGATATTTCCAACGCCATCTCTGCTGCCGAGGACGGCGGTGCGGGGTGAGCCACGTCGTCATCGTTCAGCCCAGCCTGAAGCTCATATGAGACGTTGCAGGGATTATCCGCATCAGTACCATGACTATGAGGCAAGCGCCACTCACCGTTCCTCCGCCCAACAACCAAATGTACTGACAGCGTCTCCAGGGCTTCTCGTTCCCCTCATGCTCCGGCGAGTTCTTTGAATACCCGCTCGAGCAGGGCGAACCCTACAGTGGCGGAAGTCCCGGCGCCGACCGAGTCATCTATGACGACGACGGCGACTTCTGCGGTGGGTGTGCTTCTCGGTCCGAATAATATTTGCTCTTGCTGACGGGGTGGCGGATAGCTTGCTTGACTCACGACGGCGCGAGTGGCAACAACTTCGTCGAGTGCGACTTCTGAGTGTTTCGCTTGACGTGGCCGGAGCTGTGTAGAACGAAAGGAGATCCGTTGTACGCTTTCTGTGCCTGCGAATCGGGATCCTTGTTGTAAAACTAAGTTAGTCGTGACTCTCCGGGATCAATGTGTACCAGGGCCGGGGAACTTACCTGAAATAGAAGGCGTAAGGTGTAAGGCATGAAATGCATGTCCGAGTCACACAGATGGCTAATGAATTCCCCGTATAGGGCCCTGAGAGTCCCATTCTGGGGGAGGTGACATTGTGAACATTCGTGGCCGGATAACAGAATTGTGTTTAGTCCTCGGTCCTGTGTAAACCCATGGATACGAACCTATTCGAATCGAGCTTCAAGCGTATACCAAATAGAAAATCTCGACTCAGAGGCTTTCGCGAGGTCGTAGCTCTAAAGGCATGAGGGATGAAACGAAGCACACTGAAGTCACCTGAAGCAATCATACTTGTAGACGAGTTATGATTGGGTATAACTGTTGATATTCGTTCCGCACGTTCTTCTCACTGAGGCTACTATCGTAGCCCTTCCGGTGATACCAATTGGGCTTCAGATTGTGATGACCTCTGGGCTGACCTGCGACCTGTACCAAGAAACAATTTCGGCGCAGGGGTTCAAAATTCCAAATTCTTCGAATCCGTTCATGGAGTACCCCGCAGAGGACAGCACTGGTGGAGAAGATGGGCAAACCGTGTCATCTACCATAATCACCGGCAGTTTAGTGGTGAGTTTGATTGAATTTGACAACGAATGCGCACACTTACTGTGTCCCAACAGGTCGCATTACTACTCGCCGGAAGAAAGACCACAACAACTTCCAGCAATGCAAGCGAACCTCGCGCCACGACGCACGACATACCCAGAATGCTCTATGCAATGGGCTTGAGGGAGAAAGGGGTCAGGATTCTCGTGAGAATCATCGGCAACGTGGGCATTACATAGCAAGATCGACAATACACGGAAGGGCGAAGAGTAACAATACGCAATCAGTACTGGAGACGGAACATGAATTGGAAACTGTACTGCTTGGTGTCGGGGTCCCAATGTGACCAGTTCCAGTAACCAGCGTCATCTGACTCGTCCTCGATTTCTCGTGCAGGAATGCGGAAGGCGATGGTCTCGTAAGGTTCAGCAGCGACCTACAGCGAGTTCAGCAAACAGGACGAAAAGTGGTGTTCGGAATGGCTTACAATGAGGTATTGATAGGCTTTGTTCGGTGGCTCCCTCTTCTGCTCCCACGCGCTCATGAATCGTCGACGAGGGATAACACCAGCCTTGATTTGTGGGAGGTGAACCTGGACCATCATACCCTCCTTACCCGTGTCCCGGTCACGAACTTTTGTGACACGGTACCCGGGGCGACCAATCTTCAGGAAGACCTTTTTGTGGACGCTCTGTTGCGTTGGCGCGATCATAAGTTGGGTCTCCTTGAGGTCACGGGCGGCGCGCCGAGCGAGGTTTGTTTGGTGCTTTTTGCCTTGAGTGTGGGCAAGGTAGGAGCCTTCATTTGTATGCAATGTCAGACACAGACGGCATTCGAGGGAACCGAGGTGGTTCCGGAGGATATATGGATCCTATGGGCACGTCAGCGAACTGCGAGTCGCGATGAAGTGACGCTACACACCTTCGCAAGGTCAATGGTCTCGAGTGCCAGTTTTCGCAACCGCTCCCTCCTGTCCACATTGGTTTCGGAAGCACCTGCCACACCACCACCTCCAAATTTCGAACCAACACGGTTCTACGTGAAGATTGTGAGTGCGCGCATGACAAGCCCAACAAGCCTGCTCACCTGGTAATCTTGCAAACAGACGAAACGTCAACATACAACAAAGACGGATGCGACATAAGACGTACCCATTTTGACGAAGAGACGGAGGATGGATCGAGGTGTAGACTGGTCAGGGAGAGAGCACGGGTGTCAGTAACTTGGTGAGCGGCGAGAAGGGAAAGGGGACTTTAGTAAGCAAGCGCCAGATCTGAGACGAATCTCAAATTGGGCGTCCATGTCGAGATTGGGCCGAGGAATTAAAAAAGTTGTCGGTCTGCTCTGCTCGTCCTCTCTTTCGTCCTTCGGTGCCTCGCTAATCTGGCTTTCTCTCTTGCTCATCGCTGTCTTTTCTGTAGAAGCTCCCTGCAGTATGGCGGCTGGAAAGAAACGCGCATTGGAAGAGGCTTCGGGCACCCCCAAGGCGAAGAGGTCGAAGACTGAGGGACTTCCCAAGAAATCAAAAGAGAAGGAGGAAAAGAGTGCTCAACCTGTCTCTTCTTTGGTGTCAGACGACATCGACTTCCCCAGAGGCGGAGGGACCACCTTGACTCCCTTGGAGGTGAAGACTCTCCGCGCCGAGGCTGCAAGGGAAGCGGTCAAGGAGTTGTTCGCCGTACGTTACGTGTCGCTGGTTCTCCAGATTTTCATACTAATATTGCTAATAGGAGTCTACTAAAACCTCTAAGCGCAAGCGGACGTCCGATGTGAATGGCTCCTCGAAGGGAACGACTAAAGACGGAAGAAAAGCAGGGATCCGGATAGAACACCTTAACTACAAGGTACGTTCCTTCCTACGCCGTCACTGCGCGTTTTCTTACCTTGTGGCAGCGCGTCATGGTTGGGATGAAGGTCCTGGGGCAGGTTGTGGCCGTGGAACCGCTTGCTCTCGTCGTGTCCCTTCCAAACCAGCTTTTCGCCCACGCCCCCATTACACAAATCTCGTCACAACTTACCCATGCTCTGGAAAGCATCGGAGATGCAGAAATGAGCACTTCGGATGAAGATGATGAAGACTGTTCTCCCTCTGGCGTATCTGACCTCTCCGAACTATTCCAACCTGGCCAGTATGTTCGGGCCGTGGTCACTGCAGTTCATGCCCCTGGCGTAACCGACGTTTCTAGTCTGGGTCGCGCCCGCGATGACGTTCAGAAAACGAGTAGGAGAGTGGAGCTGAGTTTGGTGCCAGAAAAGGTCAATGCGGGGGTAGTGAAGACAGATCTCCGACCCGGTTTTGTGCGTATTACATCTCGTACATACAGAATAGCATATTCACACCCACGCAGGTTCTGTCGGCTTCTGTCAAGAGTGCTGAGGACCATGGCTACATTCTTGACCTTGGAATGCCTGACGTGTCAGGGTTCTTGCCCTTCAAAGACGCACAAAAAGGACCCTTCGGGAGTAAGACGCTACAGGTCGGTAGGCTGCTGGATGTCGCCGTCTCCAAAATGTCTGGTAATGGACGGACGTGTAATGTCTCAATAGACCCGAAGATTCTGTCGATGTCTTCCGTGAGTATTTCTACCACGGCCAATAACCACTTATCACTCATTGTGTGGTAGATTACGGAGGTCAACAACGTCACATCGATTATTCCTGGAGCGCTTGTCCACTCTCTAGTGACAGCCGTACAATCCGACGGTCTCGTTTTGCAGGTGCTTGGTTATTTCGACGGGACGATAGACCAGTTCCACCTTGTATCCGGCGATCCGGAAGATCATTACAAGATTGGTCAAAAAGTCAAAGCGCGAGTTCTTTACGACCTTAGCACCTCCACACCTCCACGATTCGCTCTCTCCTTGTCTGACCACGTCCTGAAATGCACTTCCAAGTTGTTGGACACAGGTACCGATTTGCGGGAGGCTTATCCCGTCGGAACCCTTCTCGATGCGGTGAAAGTGACACGCGTAGAGAGCGAGAGGGGTCTTGTGGCGGAAGTTGGTTCTGGAGCCGAAGGTTTCGTTCACGTCAGTACCTACTTATTTTCTAATCGCGACTTGTTGCTGACCCTTGTCTCAGATTTCACAAACCTCGGATGAACACGTTCCGACGCTCTCGGCATCATCCGGTGCATGGAAACTGGGGACCGTTCATCGGGCTCGTGTAACTGGTTACTATCCGCTGGATGGGATCCTTCAACTATCCATGCGACTTTCCGTGCTCGACCAAAGGTTCCTACAGGTTGCAGATGTTCAGGTTGGAGAGCTCATGAAGGGGACAGTGAAGAAACTCACCGATTCTGCACTCTTCGTCTCGATTTCTGGGAATGTCGATGGTGTCGTCTGGCCAAACCACTACGCAGACATCTTCCTAAAACACCCGCAGAAGCGATTTAAACCTGGTAGTAGTATCAAGTGCCGGGTACGTTCCTCATCAAGCACATTTGACTGAGTTCTTATAACCGTTCAGGTGCTTGTCGTTGATCCTGAGCGCAAACGTGTTTCCCTGACCGCGAAAAAGACCTTGGTCGAGTCCTCCTTGCCTATCATCGCCCAGTTCAGTGACGCACAAGTTGGTGTTCTGACCCATGCGGTGGTCTTCAAGGTCTCGGACAAGAGCCTCCAAGTGGAGTTTTATAACAACCTGAAGGCGATCATACCGGCGCGAGAAGCTAGGTTCGTACTTCATCCTAGGTCTGAAACCTTCATTGTGTTAAACCTTCCTGTTCTACAGTGAGACCACCGTGGCGCCATTGTCAGTTGCTTTCCCCGTAGGCAAGCCTGTAAAAGTCCGCATCATTGCGGTCGACTCGGTCACGTCCCGTATTACAGCCAGCATCAAACAGGCGTCGCCCAACTACAAGTCGGCCATTACTGATATCAGCGGGGTGGACATTGGCGACACTGTCGAGGGCACAGTCTCCGACATCCACAAGGACAAGGCTGTCATCATCCTGCAGTCTACACAAATTACCGCTCTGCTCTCGCTCAAGAATCTCGCGAACCGTCGTGAGGTGTCCGTAGCGCAGCTGCGGTCGACGCTGAAGGCGGGTGAAAAGCTTCAGGACATGGTAGTGACGTCTCGAAACCCCGAGAAGAGCTTCGTGCTGGTCGCCATGAAGCCCAAGGAGAAGGAGCGGCTCGTCCAGAAGACCCAACTGTCACTTGATACAGTCCAGCTTGGTCAGCTTGTGGGCGGTCGTGTCATCCGCCACAGTCGGCACGGTGCTTTTATCAAGCTCACCAAAGCGATCTCCGGTGTATTGCACCCCACCGACGCATGCGACGACTACGAGAACGGCAAACCCTTCCCTGGCGTGGACTCGGTGTTGAAGGCGGTAGTACTTGCGGTCGACAAGGACAGGCGGCAGCTCACGTTGTCGACGCGCATGTCTCGCCTCTTCCCTGGGCAGGACAAATCGATTGTCGACCGCGAGATCCCCAACCTGGAGGAGCTGAAAGTTGGGGAGACTGTCCGCGGCTTCATCAAGAGCGTTGCAGAGCACGGTCTCTTTGTCACCCTTGGTCGTAACGTCGATGCGCGTGTGCAAATCAAGGAATTATTCGACGACGTAGGTGCCGGTTCACTTGTTCCAGGCTGACCATTTACTAATTCCTAGGAACAGTACGTGAAGGAGTGGAAAAGTCGCTTCTCTGCAAACCAGCTCGTGAAGGGTCGTATCCTTAGGTACACAGTCCTTCGACCTTGGTGAGGCTACTGGACTAACTTCCTGACTTAGCGTCAATCTGGAGAAGAACCAGGTTGAGCTGTCCTTCCGCTCTGGAGATCTGAAGCGCGACAACCACTCCCAGCTTACCCTGTCCGACCTCAGCGAAGGGCAAAAGGTAGAAGGGCGTGTCAAGAAAGTTGAGGACTACGGTCTATTCATCCAAATTGAAGGTTCCAAGCTGAGCGGGTTATGCCACAAGTCTGAGGTACTCGTATAGATGTCGCCTCCATGCAGCCAGACTGACAGCCGTCCAGCTTTCCGACAACAAAGATGCGGACGTTACGTTGGCTCTTCGCAGCTTCCGCGAAGGCGACAAGGTCAAGGCTATCATCATTTCCATCGACACCGAGAAGCGTCGTGTATCTTTCGGTCTTAAGCCATCCTACTTCGAGGAAATGGATTTCGAACAAGAATCCGAAGACGACAATGCCGAAGCGCAGTCTTCTCCCGCCTTCGGAGTCATCAACGACTCTGATGATGCCGAAGAAGACCTTGGCGCGGAGGACGATAACGATGTAGGCGCAGATGTTCATGAAGGCTCTGAAGATGAGGAGGAGGCGGCTGAAGAGATCGAAGACATGGATGTTGATTTCCGTCTTGACTTCCAGAAGCCTTCCAACAACATAACTGCATCTTCTGCACCCGAACCAAAGAACACCCTGCGGCTCGAGGGCGGCTTCCAATGGTCCGCTCCAGGTCCCACCGAAGACGTCGAGATGGGCTCAGACGACGAGAGCGACGAGGATGTCCGTCAAGATGGCAAGAAGAGAAAGAAGAAACGCAAGGAGATTGAACTGGACCTCACTGCTGACATGCATAACAGGACTCCTGAGTCTAACTCCGATTTCGAGCGTTTGCTTCTTGGATCGCCGAACTCTTCTTACCTCTGGGTCCAGTATATCGCGTTCCAGGTCCAGATCTCTGAGATCGAGAAGGCGCGCGAGATTGCCAAGCGTGCGTTCAAGACGATCAACTTCCGGGAGGAACAGGAGAGATTGAATGTTTGGATCGCGTTGTTGAATCTGGAGAACACCTACGGCACCGACGATTCGCTCGAGGTCGCGTTCAAGGACGCCGCCCGCCACAATGACTCCAAGACCGTCCACCTTCGAATGGCTGAGATCTTCGAGCAGAGCGACAAGCTTGAGAAGGCGGAAGAGCAGTACAAGAAGACTTGCAAGAAGTTTTCTCAGAGCTCGAAGGTCTGGACGCTCTTTGGGGAGCACTATCTGAAGCGGGGAATGCTCGAAGAAGCACGGAAGCTTTTACCTCGCAGTCTGCAGAGTCTAGAGAAGCGGAAACGTGAGTGGGGTTCAGGTTTGACCTTGCAATACACTGAATCTCCCTATTCCTTCGACAGACCTCAAGACGATCTGCAAATTCGCACAACTAGAGTATAAGCTTGGTGATCCGGAGCGAGGAAAGACTATCTTCGAGGGTATAGTCGACTCCCATCCCAAACGATGGGACATATGGTCAATATACATGGATATGGAGACTGGTCAGGGGGACATAAACAGCCTCAGGTAAGGGTCGGAACCCTGCCACGCTGCCCCGCTTGATACTATGCTGAATCTCGCTCTCCTAGGAACCTCTTCAACCGTGTGTTGACTTTCAAAATGACAAGTCACAAAGCGAAGTAAGTGCTGTTATAGTATTGTGTCCAAATTGTCTAGTAATCAGGAATACAGGACATTCTTTAAGAAGTGGCTTGAACTTGAAAGGCGGCTCGGCGACGAGGAGGGAGCTGACGCAGTCAAGGCAAAAGCAATCGAATGGGCACAGCGTGCAGCTGGCACTTCCGAAGAGTCGTAGTTCATTATGTATCATATAGGATTGTTTGTTTTCTCGCACACACATGCCTTCTTCCATTTTATCGCAACGATATGGTCGTAATATTAGTATATTCAATCACAACTATAGGCGCATAGACAGCAAGGGACATTATGATACTGAGATTGAGACGAGCGAATAGACGAAACGAGCGTGCGCGAAACGGTCAACGGATATAAAGGTAGGGTATATGCCAGCATAAATACGACGTGAAGAATGTCATGAGCGCGAACGAGCTCGTTCATGGCCCAGAGAAGGCGAATCATAATCAAGGACTGGCCTGCGATTACTCATGGAGCTAGCAAGCTGTCGCTGCCAATCGTCCAACTCGGTTGACAAGTGCTCGAACGCCATAGCGTTCTCTGAGCTTGAAGTGCTGGCACGGCGTTCAGATATGCCAGATATGGGACGACCGTGTCCGAAACCGGGCTGGTCGACGGCAAGGAGGAGCTCGATTTTATGTGACAGTTGGTCGTTTTCGCGCTTGAGGTTGCTGTTCTCGTTGCTCAGCTGCTCGAGAACCGTCTCGTTGTATCCACCGCGTGCGATGACGAGAGCCTTCTGCAGCCGGTCGGCGTCTTGCTCGAGCTCCTCGATGCGGGATAACCGCTCGTCGGACTCGCGCTGGCACTGAATGACATTGTCTCGCATGCGCTCGAGGTCTTGTTCGAGGGTGTCTATGCGGTGGCGCAGTTCTTTGTTATCGGTGTTGAGACGCTGGACCTGTCGCTGAGCATCCTGTAGCTGGTTGCGCAAGAACTCGTTGCTGTCGTCGGACGATGGAGTTCCACGCCCGTTGAGCCCACGTAACCTCATACTCGGTGACCCGCGATCCATCTCGGCCTGCATGCTTTGATTCAATGTCTTCTGCTTGGTGAGCTCGTCCTTCATCTTGCGCATGGTCTTCTCAGTCGCCCTGGGACTGTTGAGTTCAGAGAACATAGCAAATTAAAACGTAACACTCACTTGACGTAGTGAACGGCAAGCTGGTAGTCGTCCTCAAGTTGCTGGAGGCGAGCCTTGTATGACTTCTCGGTCTCCTCCAGCTGTGTCTCCAGTTCCGAAATGCGCGTCTCGGAAGCACTGTCGTGACCGTTGCGACGTGACGGGCTCTGCGTGGTGCGGAGGCGGTCAAGCTGCGCGGAGAGGGACTCCACCTGAGCGTCGACGTCCTGCTTTTGCGACAGAAGCGTCTGCAGCTCCCGCTCCGAGATTTCGTGTGCCCGCATCCGCTCGGCGAGTCGATCCTCAAGCTCCTGGAGACGAGACGACATAACGTCATCTGCTCTAAGGGGGTTGCCATCCTCGTCCTCGGCAACGACACCGTTGGCAGCCAGGTAAGAACGCATCGCATCCAAGCGAAGAGACGCGGCAGAAGCCTCCTTGGCCTTCGCGTGGAGCTCGGTTTCCTTGGCGAGAAGATCCTTGTGCAGGCGGCCGCTATCAGCGAGGGCGATCGACAGCTGAGTACGGAAGCCGACGACTTGAGAACGGAGAGACGAATTCTCCGCATCTGCCTCTCGGACCTTCTGGTGCTGCTTGGAGAGTTCCTCTTGCGCCTCATCGGCTCGACGCGACGTATCCCTGAGCATGTCACGGAGAGAAGAGACTTCCTTTTGGAGGGCGTTGATCTTCTCCGTGTAGCCGCGAGTGAGGCGGTCCTCGTCGCTCCTGAGTTCGTGATGCGAATCGAGGAGCTTGCCTAGGCTGCCGGTGGTGGCGGCACGGAACGCATCGGCCTCCTCGCGCGACTTCGCCCAGAAGTTCTCGACGTCCGCAATACGCACGCGGGCAGCCTCGATCTCCGTCGTACGCGTCTCGAGCTCGCCACGGAGTTCAGCTACATCGGCCTCAAGTTGGCCGATCTGCTCGCGAGCACGGGCATACTGAGCGTCCATCTCCTCTGCGCGCGAAGAGGCAGTGTCGAGCGCAGCGCGTGTCTGCGTCAGGGCGTGGATGTGCTGATCCTTTTCGAGAAGAAGTTCGTCGAGCTGAGACTGGGCCTTGATGTAGTCGGCCTCGTGCTGCTCCGCCAGGGACGTTTGCGAAAGGAGCCTATCCGATGTCTCCCTCAGCTTGGTCTCGAGCTTCCCATGGCGCTCGCGCAGAGAGTTGTGTGCGTCGATGTGCTGGTCGTGTGACTGCGCCAAGGTGTCTGCACGTTTGGAAGCATCATCCGCCCGGGCCTCAGCTTGCTCCAGAAGGGTGATCTGCAACGAAAGCGAATCATTAAGCTCTTGGATCTTGCGGTCCCGCTCGGCTTGACCCGAGAGGGCAACAGAGAGCTGACGCTCGAGGTCCACGACGCGTTCGCGTTCCACCTTGGCAACATCGTGGTCAGACGAAGCCTCGAGTGCCGCCAGCTTGGCCCGGTAGAAAGCAGCTTCCTGAACGGCGCTAGCGCGAACGCGTTCAGCCTCCTGGACCCGATCTGATGCCTCTCTAGCACGTTCGAGGACGGCGGCCTATCGACGACGGGCACCCGTTAGCACAGTACCTGTAGCCGACTCGCAGATCGGACACGTACTTGGATCTTGGACTTCAATTGCTTGAAGTTAATCACCATCTCCGTGACCTTCCTCCCGTCGATGTCGTCATCGTCGGCGCGAGAGGACAACTCCTCCTCCGACTCCGCGTAGATGAATCCAGATCGCTCTGCCTTGAGGAGGGCAGCCTTCATCCATGCTTCCTTTTTCTTCATAGCGTCAACCTCTGCCTCCTTGTCCTTCAGGTCGCGAATGAGGTCAGCAGTAAGGTTGCCAGTGGACCCTGGCTTGGCGAAACCGTTGACAGTTGGAGAACTGGGGACCTTGTAGAGGGCCTCGATGGGACTCTTCGACCGCTCTACAACAGGGGAAGGGCTGCGAGCATTAGGGACATTACGTTGCAACATGATACTCGCCAAACTCGCTTGTGGACCGGTAGGGTCGTACACCTCGGCTACCTGGGCTGGAGACACTGCACGAGAGGCGTTCGATGGGCTCTTCGCACGACTACCATCGGGGGAAGCGGCGCTCTCGCGTGGTTCTGTACTCTCTGGACTGCTCTCACCATCGTACTCTCCATCGCGCGCCCTGATCTTGCTCTTAGTCGAAATTGAGGCCATGTTGACTCCATTTGCGAGGGCCTGACGGCCTGCCGCCGGGGAGGTTGCGCGCCGCGCGTCATCATTGTCGGAACCAAGGTCGTGGGCTGGTGATCCTTCCCGAGGCTGCGTAGGTGCACCAGCATCACCGCTGGGTCTCTGCACCGGCTGAGGTTGAGCACTAACCGATTTTCGCCCATTCGCAGAGGTCGGAGGCGGTTTGCTTGAGTCTGGGTACTTGATATGCTCTGTGGCATGACAGTCAGCACTCAATATTTATAGTGTGCGAAAAAAACACATACTCGTGTCCAAAACATGAATAATGGAGGGGTCGTCGGGCTTCTGAGGATTCAACGACTCGCCACCGAGGCCACCGAGCACGAATACCCTTGACCCCATGGATGCCATCGCGTGGCCCGACCGTGGCGACGGTGCTGGCCCCATTTTCTGGAACATGTACCATCGCTGATCTAGGAATGCAACATCAGACCAGGCGCCCGGTATGGTTGCCAATCAAAGATGCTTACTCGACACCTTGAAGGCTCCTAGATCTCCCAGGTCCTTCCCATCGACGCCTCTGCCACCAAATACGTAAATGACATCGTCAACCATCGCTGCTGAGTGGCCCTCTCGTGGGGAAGGAATGAATCCGATGCAAGTCAACTCGGTCCACGTTTTGGTGGTGGTATCGAACGCCCAAGTATCGTTGTAGTGGTACTGGCAGTCGGTTCCACCGAACCTAGACACCTGGTCTTAGTGCAAGCCATACATAGGCTAGCGGCGAAGAAAGGAAGGGTCACGCACAGGAAGATCTTCTCGCCGTATGTCACGCAGATGTGGCTCGTCCGCTTGGGCGGTCGTGGCGAGCCTTCGACAGGCTCGACCAGCTCCCACGTAGCCTTCGTTCTCACTGGGAAGAGGCCATGCGAAGGTGAATATCCTGGTGTTCCTGCGAGCGTGCAGGACTGCAGGTGATCGACTTACGTGAATTGAGGTCGAAGGACCAGAGGTCGTTTAAGAACTCCCCGTCGACTTGTCCACCAAAAACGTAGAACTTCGAGCCGACCATTGTTACCGCATGGCCGTATCGGCCTACTGGTGACGGCCCGTAAACAGCTACCCTCGTCCACTCGCGCGAGACTGCGTGCACGTTAGAGATTTATGTGCGAGTCGAACAATGGCAGGACGCACCAAGATTGAGAAGGTAGAGCCCGTCGTCCTGCTTATCGCCTGGCTTCGACTTTGAGCTCGTCTTCGTGTCACCTCCCCACACAATCAAGACACTCCCCACGAGGGCGCTGGCATGACCAACACGGGGCGACGGAATCTCCCCCGTTGTTTGCAACAGCGTCGCTGACAGGTCCCTCGTCGAGACGAGATAGAGGTCGTTCCGCACCGTCTCACGCACCAGTCCACCAAAGAGGAAGAGTTCTCCTGACGTTGTCGCATTCACAGGCAGTGCGTGGCCATATCTTGGGAAGGGCGATGGCGATGCTCCAGTGGGCGGGGCGACCCCAGGTTTCGGGATTGTGACTGGCGCGGGGAGCTGGAGGCGGCGCTGAGACCATGGATACGCTGGCCGCTGGCCTTGCTGGCTCTGACTGCTTTGCTGTTGCGCGGCGGGGGCGGGAGCGGGGGCGGGATTTGTACTATTTGGGGCCAGTGGCGGGGCCTGGCCATTGGGACCACGCTGTGCAGTCTGGGCGATGCCTGGCTGGACACCGTTGATGGCAGGGGAAGGGCTACCACGGCCATTCAGGCCGCTGCGGAGGAGTGGGTTAGAGGGCGATCCATAGCGGGCTTGGGAAAGGCGGGCGGGCATGGGATGGAGGTGGAAGAAAGAAAGATGGAGACACACCTCTCGTAGCTGGTCTCCTTAGATACTTGCTTTTGCGCCTGTTGTTGTTGTGGGCCGGACGGAGGCTGCTGGATCTGAGCGAGGGCAGCGCTCGCGGCTGATGGCGCAACTGAAGTGCTGGCCTGCTGTTGGGTATGCTTCTTCCTACTGAAGAAGGACATTCTTCTGCTACGGCCTCCGAAGATGGACTGTATGGCTGCAGAACGAAGAAAGGTGGGATGGGGAGGATGGGGACGGTCGAGCGCTGCAGGCCCGCCTGAGGGTGGAACGAAAGCGGCAAAGGGAGGAAGGCGGCCGCTTGTTCCTGGTCACTGTCACCGACCGCCCAGCTCTCCCCAGTCACCCGTCCCGTCTTCCTCACGACGCGTCTAGCAACGCCTCGGCTGATACCCGTCCCGCCCTCCATCCTCCTCCCCATGTATACCATCCACCCACACTCCATCTCCACCTTCGCCATCCAGCCCACATATCCAGATACCCGTCCACTCCTCACAGCCTCGCCCGCGCGAGCGTCTCACCCGGTCACTCTCGCCTGTGGGAACTGAACCGGTCGTGATTCCCAAACCCTCCATGCACAGGCACGCATCGGAGACTCCATCAATATTTTGCGACCCCGCCCGCACCCCGGCAGGAGGACTCTACCATGCACATACGTATATCAATGCCGACCGTGCAGGGACACCCTCGACTTCGTGCGCAGAAGACGCAATCACGAGCTCATGCCGTCAATGCCGGGAGGTCATGCTTCATACCGGCGGCGGCGTCTCCAAGGATGCTCGATGCTCAAACTCGAATACTGTCCGCATTGTACTGGGGGCTTGATGCACGATAAACAGCGTCAGCTGTCGGCTTGCATGGCACTGGCACAGGCTCCAGACTGCGCACAACACATTACAAACATACGAGGCGTGAGCGTGACGAAGCCTAAGCTGAAAACGAAGAGGCAGCGAGGTCATGCGACCTAAGACCGCCTCCGCCCTCGGAACGCACAGCAAGAAGGCTGCGAAAGAGTGGAGGTATCCGGCCAAACGAAGCAGGTCGATGTCTAGAGGATAAGCAGCTGACGAACGAGCAGTGGCGGCGGTGCGAATGGTTGCGCGCATCAGGATGGGGCCATGGCTGCACTGGTAATTGTACGACATCAGCAATTCACTTGCAGTGTTACGCAGCGATCGAACATACCTGGCGTGAACGAGGCAGCCAATTCTCCTAATGCAGATCAGGGGCGAGTGGGACATAGCCTTGAGTGGATTCAGTCGTTCCAGGTGATGATCTCTCCTTGATCCTCCGTGTCGTGGTCTCGCTTCCGGTGAGCCATCACTCGATCTCGGGAGGGGAATAGACGGTAACAGTTGTCCATTGCGCAAATAAAAATAGGAGTCCTATCGTTTGAGCAGGTGAACACGATGAGAGACACGACGAATTGAGGTAGACATACTCTGTGGGGTTGGTAATGCGGGCCATGCCCGAGTCGACCTGCTGAGCGGTGGTGGTGGCTGCTCGACAAAGGGTTGAGATATTAGCCTGCTGTACCAAGCCACGTGAGCCTTGCGTGACTGGCATACCATCCTGTACAGCCGGTACTACAGGGAGAACAGACGGGAGCTTTGGGTGGTGCCACTGAGTGCTGGTCATCGTGGTCGAGTCTGAGTTCGCGTCCTCATCCGGACTCCCGATTACATATGTGGATGCCGTCATCTCCCACAGATCCACGTGTCAGACCAAATAGAGGCATGGGGGACGCGATCGAGACATACTATAAACATGGCTATCGGCGAGCCTCGAGGTCGCGGATCACCTTCGGGTCCGGTCGCGTCTGCGAGAGCTGGTGAGTGGTGCTGTCGATGAGGTCGTTCACTGCATGTATTCAGATGTGGCCGTATCTGATGCATGCAAATATGTAAGCAACCGCCCCATATACTCCACTGTCGCATACGACCACCCACCGCAAAGGCCGCAATGCTCACCCCAAACAGCACGTCGTCCCCGAGCCCGTCCTCGGAGATCCCCCGCCTCACTCGTGAGCGGGCCAAGGTCTGAGTATTCCAATCTCCCTCAATCGGCTCTAGCCGGGTCGATCCTATGACGATCCAGCGACGCACCAGACGTCCGTCACTGAAACTTGCGCGTATTATCCGCTGTCGGTCACCTGCAGCAAAAGGTGCATGCATTGGCCGTGACCCTGAGATTCGCTCTCATCATGTTGCTGGGTTGCCGGCCGCATATGACGACGATGAGGGTCCATGATCTGCGACTTGAAAGCGTCGTGAGGATCGGGCGCACTCTTCCCTCTTTCGGAACGATCGGGTCTAGCGCGATGGTTGCTCTCGTGGCACAGGACGCGGTTCTGCGCTCTCGCCCGCAGTGTTGGGCTGATTGAACCATGCCCACAGATAAACGAGGTTCATAGCATGGAGAGGGACCCTGAAGTAGACGTCCATCGGTGCACTTCGCGGCACTTCGGTGCTTGTGTAGCGAAACTCGATTCAGACTACTCTTGCGTTGTGGCTCTTCGACCACCAATTTTTTTCTTTTGCATTGCTCTTCGGGAGCTCATTCTATCCGTATGTGGTGGACCGTCCAACCGGATGGTATTGTGCTGTTGATGGGCCCGGGTGAATTGCCCCCGCCGGTGCTGTCCCTGTCACCGCGTCGTTCTTCCTGTATACCTAGAATAATTTATATTTTCCCTGCTGCTGTCAGAATACTCATTACGTGTACCCCTACAGCCAGTCTACCAATCAAACAATGATTAACGGCCTCTCGAGGATCGTGAAGCTCGGGCTCCGATTCCCCGAGTCGCCATACACTGCGTAGCATGCATGCGCAATTGCAACTTGTCAGCTCCAGTGCCGACCATAGTACGCCATCACCCCTCGACCTACTCACAGACAACAAAGTAATTGTTTGACGGAACGACATCAGGTACAATCACGCTGACGGCGCCCTGCGATAGATTGAATCCCTGCGCCAGCGGGTGTTCTGTCAAGGACGCAACATGTATCGCGTTAGTCATGATGACGGCCCATCATTGAGACCCCGACTTGAAGCTGGCACTGGGATTCACCAAAGTCGAGATGCTCATTGCCGTCTGGGTCCTGCTCATGACCCAGGAGGATCCTCCCCATGTAGTTTGTGACTTGCACGGGCGGACTGGACGTGTCCCTGTGCAAATCCACCGACATCAACGCAGGCTCTCCCAGTTCAACAGAAACGGCGAAGCGTCCGCACCATCGAATCTGCACGAGCGACCCTGCCCGCCACACGTCGCTGGCGTTTGGCGACAAGATCCCCGGGCTCCAGACGTCTCGCCGGGCCAGCGCGGCGGACCTGGTGCCATAGCGAAACATCAGTAAAACGGCAAGCATGTATACGTATTCGCTACTGTGGTATGATAGAACGAACGACTCACCTGTCTGTTTCGTTCCTCGCGGCGTCGATGTTGAACTCTTGTGGGATGTAGAAAGCGTCAGCCACATGAAAGATGGCAGCGGAAAGCGCGAGGGCGAAGAAGGGAGAACCGAACACGATAGTGCTGAGCGAAGAGCGAGCGGCGACCATGTTTGCGGCCAGGCAGCCAGGGAGGTAGATGCTTGCGGCCGAGAGTCCGGGGCGAGCGTAACAAATCGACGGGGAGGCTGGCCGGAGAGAAGGAACAGGAGGCAGACGGTCATTGCTTGGGCCTATATCGTATCCTCCCGTCGTTGGTTCATTTCGTGACATCGTAGTCGTCACTTGGGTGGGGCTTGTGAAGGGATGTAGTTGAACACTGTATAGTACATGTCGTGTCGTGCATTCATCTCCAAAACAACAGGAACTCACGCGTCACAAATCCGAACTAAACCTGTAAAGTAGAGAGACAACTATCATACACGTCTGGCACAGCCAGGCTGACTGGTCATCATAAGGCCGCCAGCTCTCGGTACAAGTTCATGCTGGCCATGTCACGCCACCGAGAAGAGTAAGCAAGGGAAGAGGGGAGTTAGAGAGCGAAGTCAATAACTTAAGCGCAAGGCATATAAGCAGTTTGACAAGCTACAGTTGCCAAACTGAGTGTCTGTTTCCGAGAAGAATAATGAGTGCACCATGCAACGTGTAAGGCGGTCAGGCCGGAAGGTGTAGGCGCGTACGTCGCAGCCAACCCAATGCTCGCGGGCGCATGCCTACCACAAGAGACCTAAGGAACCAGCTTGATCTCTTTTGAAGGCTCAACCGTCGTAGTAGGATACTTGATGTAGTCTGTGGAGCAGAGATACGTACGTCAACCATCGAAACAGACGAGGACCATTCGCACGACTTACCCGTATCCAAAATATGCACAAAATTTGACTCCTTGCCCTCCGACGCTGCTAGATCGTCGTCCTCGCAAACCCCACCAAGAACGTACACACGCGAACCAATCGCAGCCATTCCATGGCCCGACCGTGCAGATGGTTCCGGCCCCATGTTCTGGAACATGAACCAGCGCTTGCTTGTGATCTTGAACGCCGCGAGCTTGCCGACGTTCGCGCCGTCGACCCCGCGCCCGCCGAAGACGTACATGATGTCGTCCACGAGCGCTGCGGCATGACCTTCCCGTTCGCCGGGGATGTAGCCTGTGCAAGCAAGCTCGGTCCAAGTCTTCGACATCGTGTCGAAGACCCAGGTGTCGTTGTAGTGGTACTTGCCGTCGGTTCCGCCAAACCTAATACGCAAAGTGATTAGTCGTGAAGGAGCGCGTCAAACACGAAGAAACGAAGTGGTTAAATGTCCGAAGGAGCAACGTACATCACGAGCTGATCCTTGTATGCGACGCACACATGTCCTGAGCGAGCCGAGGGCCTATCGGCGACGCCTTTCGGAAGCTCGATCTGCTGCCATCTAGGCCCCGAAACCACTATGACATAGGATGTCAGACGACAGCTGGCCGGGATGACGAGGTGTACGCACATGTGCTCAGGTCAAAGCACCACAAGTCGTTGAAGTACTCCCCATCCGCCTCCCCTCCGAAGATGTACACTTTTGGCCCAATCATGACAACTGAGTGTCCTATGCGCCCATGTGGAGCGGCGCCAGTGACGTGTATGCACGTCCACTCGCGGGAGACTGCGGCACGTATACCTGCGATCAGCTCTCACCTAACCCATGATGGTGAACAATCACTGACCAAGATTCAAGAAATACAGTGCGTTGTCGTACTTGACGCTTGCTCGCAGCTGATTGCACGACGCCGAAGTCGCGTCTCCTCCCCAAATGACGACCACGCTGCCTGCGAAGGCGCTACATTGGCCGAAGCGTGGGGTGGGGACGTCACCAAATGTTTTCAGTTGCTTGATTGACTGGTCCTTGACAGAAATGGTATAGGCGTCGTTCTGCGCCCGTTCGTTGACAAGACCGCCGAACAGACTAAGGCTGGCGTAAGATGACCTCGAAGCGGAGACGGCGAAGTCGATGCGGGGAAATAGAGATGGTTTGGAAGCCGAGGGTTTGGGGGTGCTCTCTGTAGGGAAGTGAAGCCGCCGGCGGTACCATGGGTACTGTGGCTCAGAATCTTCGAACTCGGGATGCGCTTGGGACTTTGGAACGGATGTTCCCATAGACTCTGGTACAAGAGCAGCCTCCATCCGAGCCTTCGGCTTGTCAACGAGCTTCTCGTTGGGCTCTAGCAGACACGATGGCAAGGGCAACACGGGAGGGCCGGAATTCTTGGGAGGGAGGGGAGGGAGGCCACCGACGAGGGCATCAAGGTCGGCATCATAGCGGAAGTCTTTCTCAGACTTGGGCGGTCGAACGCCGATGACGGTCCTTATCGACGCGTACTTGTTGGCAACAGACCGCGGTAGAGATGGTTGGGACACATACCTATCGCTGTGCTTGGAGTCTGCACGCGAGAGAGATAGCGATGCCTTTGTGGTGACGGTAAGGTCGGAGTAGCTCTTGTTCCCGGAAGTAAAGCGACGGAGAAGAGGAGAAGTAGTATTTGTGGTATTGGTCTTAGATGATGGAGGGCTCCAGAATATCATTGGATGGAGGATGGCAAGGGTGCAGCAAAAGGGTAGGGGGAGAGGGAAACGAGAAGAGAAAGGTTAGGCGGGCCAAGAGAGGATGGACGGGGGATCCGAGGGATGATTCAGGGAGGGACGGGAATTAAGTGGGGAGACGGGAGGGTGGACCTGGGAGAGATGGAATCTGGAGATGATGCACAGCATCGAATGATTGAAGAGTCGGAGGCGATTGCGGCACATTGAGGTCCAGGATCGAAATCACCACGAGCAGCGGGATCTGGGACGGGATGATGGACTTCTGAAAGAGATAGGCCGGATGAGATGGCAGTGGGAAGCCCGCCGAGTGGAGTGGACCTAGGTGGTGTGGCAGCATCGCAAAGGGCTGCATGCCTGAGATCACAGGGGTCTGGGCCATGGGACAGAAACGTGTGAGGACGGAGTGGAGAGATGATGGGATGCGCTCGCATTCAGGTCGGTGCCCGTTGGTCGGTGCTGGGTGCAGGTGCAAAGACGCGTCTACGAGACGTGCGGACTGCGAGCAACGGGTGACCACATGTGACAACACAGGCGTCGGGGCCAGGCGGGGTGCAGGCCGCGCAACGTCACAGTCACGCCAGTGCAGTGAGCAGGACTGGTGACCTCAGCCAGCTCGTCCACGCCTCGGCCAGGCATCAGGCCAGTATGACGTCGGGCGGAGACTCTGAAAGTCTGCCCAGTCCCCGGCCACTCGCAGACGGCCACCCCTCGTCCTCAGTCGGCGACCGACTCGACGTCTCCGTCTCTCTCCAGTCCTTGTTTCCTGCGTTCTCTTCCCCTGCGACGCAGACAGGCGCCCATGCTGGCGCTGCGACTCCGGACGCAAGCCCCACCCACATCTCCCTCGACGACTGTTCGTCCTCCATGCGGCCACGCGCAGCCGCAGCCGCTACCAAGTTCCCTACAAAGGCGG
The DNA here is from genome assembly GCA_022814645.1 of Ganoderma meredithae. Lineage (NCBI taxonomy): Eukaryota > Fungi > Basidiomycota > Agaricomycetes > Polyporales > Polyporaceae > Ganoderma > Ganoderma meredithae. Next base: position 20,668 of record JAKLMY010000116.1, read on the forward strand.
TCCTTCCATCTTCTGTCCAAATATCTCCCGCCCATTCTCCCACCACACCCTCCATGAACCTCAGCCACACCCCATCTCCCGCCGCACACTACTCCGCGGCACAGAAGCGTAAACGTGCCAGTCAACCTTCCCGTCCCATTCTTCGCTGGTTCTCGGTCAAGAACCCGCCAAGGCCATCCCCAAACTCCACCCCAGGTTCTCCCCTTGGCTCCCGACCCTCTACCCCCGCTGCCAACCCATCTGATACCCCTGGTCCGTCAACGCCCTCCACCCCTTCCTCCGCCCTCGATGCCCTCGCAGATGCCTTCTCCGATGATCCCCATATCGTCTCCCCTTCCCAGACCCATTCAGACAACATCACATTGCCATCGCGGCCGCAGGCTGCTCGCCTCCATTCTACGCTCCAGCGGCCGTCCTACTTCTCCAATCTCACCCGCACCACAATGCCAACCGCCTTCTTGTCCCCCCCTGCGCCAGCATCCTATGTCAGGCCGACCTACTCTGACCCGTTCGAGGACCCATTCGCCCCGTCGCAAAACGAAGAGCAACGCGACGGCGAACAGGCTGATCTTGACCTCCTACTCAGTCCAACTCCAATCCCACTTTCAATGCCCCACTCTCCTTCCCCCGTCCATCTGAATCGCTCGCCACCATCACGAACGTCTTTAGACTCACTACGAAGCATCCATGAGCGCAGCAGAAGCATCCACACAACCCCGCCAACCCAAGGCTTCAACTTCCCGCAACTGCCAAACCTTCGCAACTGGTTCTCATCAGACGAGAATGGCGACAAGGAGAACCTGAACCCTATGCTGAGCGACGAAGACAGAGGAGAGAACCCGGCGGCGGAGCGGGAAAACATACGCCGCAAATGTATGTCTCCCATGACCTCTCCTTTGATCATGGAAGCAGACTTTCTAACTGACTTACGATTTGGCCCGCGTCTTCTCTTTGACTGATAGATGTCGCGCCGAAGAACCCCATTGTATTCTGTCATGGACTCATGGGCTTCGATACGGTCACGCTCGGACCGGCAATTGCACCCTTGCAGATTCAGCACTGGAGAGGGATCAGGAATGCACTAGAGATGAATGGGGTCGAGGTGTGTATGTGCCCTGCTTCCATTGCCGTAATCCCGGCCCCGCGCAGCATGCTGACGACACGCGTTGCCACACAATCAGGTTCTTACGACGCGAGTGCCCGCTACCAGTTCGCCCATTGATCGCGCGAAGGTCTTGTGCGAAAAGATTGCGGAGAAATACCCAGGACGCGCTGTGCATCTCATCGGTACGTGCAGCTGCGACTCCTGTTGTTGGCGTGCTTATGCGGACTGTAGAATAACCATGCGACAGGCCACAGCATGGTGGGTCATCGTTCTCGTTCCGCTCCTGTGTTCACCGTGCTCCCACATGCCGCAACCTATTACACCCATCATTGCGTTCATGCTGACATCCCCATCAACAGGGTGGCATTGACTGTCGGTATCTTACCACACATCTTACGGACCGGCCGTTCAAAGTGCTGTCGGTGACGACAATTTCGTGCCCCCATCGAGGGTCCTCGTTTGCCGACCACTTCCTTGCCACGGTGGGGAAGGAGAGGATGTCGTCGGTGCTCTCGCTTCTCGATCTGCTTCCGAACGGCGACGGTGACGGGAAGGCGTTCGAGTTTTTGACCGTCGAGAACATGCGTCATTTCAACGAGAACACGCCCGACGTGCCGGGCGTGCACTATTTTAGCTGGGGCGCCGTGTACGAGCCCGGTCTGATCGACACATGGAAGTGAGTGTTATTCATTTGTTCTCGTTTGTGTCCTTGGCTACTCCGACCGTGAGCATTTTCGCCTTATCGGTATGCGAGCATCCTATTCTTTGTCTGTGGTGCGGCTTTCTGTTTGTGATCGTCAGAGCTATTAGAAGAATGTAAGCTGATGTGCGCGGACCTGGACCTTAATAGATGGCCTCATTCTGTTGTGTTGGAGAAGGAGGGACCGAATGACGGGCTGATATCTCTACAGTCAGCGCAGTGGGTAAGTATCTCTATCCGTGATAGCCTGCGTTGTTCGTGGGGTTCTTTCGACACAGAGCTGACCTCTTGTTTCCACGACAGGGGACGTATCTGGGGACTCTCGAAGGCGTAAACCACCTCGATCTCGTGGGATGGATTAACACAGCGCGATACAAATGGGCTGAGATCATGGGGCGCGAGATCAAGTTCAAGCCTGCGACGTTCTATCTCGGTATCGCGGACCATCTCGCGCGGGTCGTCGAGGGACAAGAGCCTCTCGAGGAGGGAGGGGAGGCGCTGGCCAGACAGTCCAGCGAGGAGCGTCAGCACCGGGAGCGCGCAGAGATGGCAGACAGTCTGGGCATCGGAGAATCGGCCGTGGAAGAGGCGGATGCAGTTGAGCACGTCGAGGACGGGCCTGGCACCAGCGCCACCACTACGCAAGTCGCGCAGCCTCAGCCGCAGATGCCGTTGGCGTCCCCACAACTAGACGTCGGCGCCGTTGCAAGTTCGGAGGCTCGGCAAAGGAAAGACGAAGCTCCTGGCAGGACTTCTTCCTCAAGTGACACTCGTTGACTCTGGTCGCGACTCTTGCTTCTTGATACCCCCCCCCCACAGACGACTACCCACGATGACTGCGCGCGAAGGAATACTTATACACACATCTACGATCTGGTGTCTGTAATGCCTTTGTATAGTGATGCTAATCGGCGCCGACGTAGGGTGAACGTGCGAGCACGCCGTCAATTGCATCCCCTCATGCTCCCCCAATTCGCTGTTTGGGGCCCTGATGCTGCCACATGTCTGCGGAAGAAGGCGATAGGACGGGAAGTGCTGAGTCAGGCTGTAGTGAAGCGTGTGGCGGGCTGTCTCATGGGCGCGGGCATGAGACCAGGGTGAGATGAGAGGAGGGCGAGTGGCGAGGAGCGGGGAGCAGGACTTGCCCACCGTGGCGCTGTCGTCCGCGTCATCCGATCGTGACTTGCCCCAGATCGGCCCGCCACAGCCAGAATAGCTTTGCAATACTCCTCCAATCGATCTTCCCGCCGCCCTCCATTTCCCCTTGCCACTCGCGCTCACGCTCACCTTGTGCCTCGTGCTGCTGCCCAGCATGGCTCTCGAACAGCTCTCTGTCAACAAGGTCTTCGACGGCCAGCTCGTCAAGTACAAGTTCAAGGTCCGTAACCCCACCCTATGACGTCGTTCTTTGCACCTTCATAAGCGAGGCGCGCTGATCATACTACCGGCACGTTCCCCGCATTACAACTCCCCCAGTCCGCCGCGCTAGGCGGGCTCGACGCGCAATTCAACCTCTTCCTCCCTGCGAACGCAAGCAATGGAGGCAAGGTCCCCCTCTTGACTTACCTGTCGGGCCTGACGTGCACCGAAGACAATGCGTGCGTGCCGCGCCGCCTCCCAAAGTTGTTATTGACAGACCACCACTCCCCATCCACGCGTTCTCATCCAGGGCACAGAAGGGAAACTTCTTCGGGGCGGCGGCCAAGGAGGGCATAGCGCTCCTCTTCCCGGACACTTCCCCGCGCGGAGCGGGCATCGAAGGCGAGACGGACAGCTGGGACTTTGGTGTCGGTGCGTGCTCCCAAATGCGATCTCCCCATTCGTGACGCACGCTCAAGGTGAACCACCCACGAAGGCGCGGGGTTCTATCTCAACGCGACGAACCCCAAATGGTCGAAGCACTACAACATGCTCACGCATATCACGCTCGAGCTCCCGCAAACGCTCGAGGCCGCCGGACTACCCATCGTACGTTTCTCCTCTTCTGTCCTTCCCCTCACGCACAGCTCCGCTCTCCATCCACATAAGCATATGCGCTGAAACTGTCTCTGGACGATAGGACCTCACACGCCAGTCCATCTTCGGACATTCAATGGGCGGTCATGGGGCGCTGACGTTCTATCTGAACTCCATCCTCGGCGGCACGAAACAGTACCGCTCCGTCTCGGCCTTCGCGCCCGTCTCGAACCCGATCAACTGCCCTTGGGGTCAAAAGGCGTTCAATGGGTACCTCCAGGGTGGCGTTGAAGAGGCCAAGGACAGGTACGACGCGACGGAGCTCATCAAGAAGCTCGGCAAGGCGCCCGTCCACATCCTCATTGACTACGTGAGTATTCGCGCAGGAGGTCGAATAACCAGAGGAAACGCGACGCTGATGTGCTTTTGGAATGCCAGGGTACGGGGGACAATTTCTACAAAAGCGGTCAGCTGCTCCCAGAGAACTTCTTGAAGGCGGCACGCGACGCGGGATACGATGAGGTGCAGGTTCGCGTACGAGCGCAGGAGGGTTACGACCACAGCTACTACTTCGTATGCCCAACTTCTCTTCTGGCTGTGTGCGGACCCCTCATCATAACCTGGTATGGCACAGATGTCAACCTTCGGCGCGGATCACGTTCACTGTGGGTGTGTTCTCGCTTCTCTGATACCGTAGACTAATTCATGGCCAATCCAGTCCACGCCAACTTCTTGAAGGCATGAAAAGAGAGTCAAGAAAAAGAGATGGCAAAGAAGTGACACCAGAATATATATTACACGGAGATTACAACCTGTATCGATGGATGGCCGATGCAACAGTATCGTGTATTATCAGTAATTTTGTCTACCCCGACTTAGTGGCACAGAAATGTAGGAGGTGGGTATTGATGCGCCGCGGAATATGGGGAGGGCACCTTAGATGCGGGGCGAAGACTTCAGGAGGTCAAGTGAGTGGCCAGTCACCAGTATTCCAATTGCCTGTAGTCTACTCCCCGCCAACCCTAGACCTGTAAGCGAGCTCTAGATCCAGCAGTTCCGCAGTGAACCAGGTATGCTTCAGAGCAGTTTGGGCAGTCGCGCGGTCCATAGGATCATAGATGAGCAAGTTGCTACAAAGCTCTTTGGCTAGAATAGACGATGGCTCAGACAATAATCGCTTGACGACGGTGGAGACGCGATAACGCACCGCGCGGCATTTTGTCCCATATATAACCAGGAAATTCGACTTCGCCATGAACGATGCGTCGCTTGACTAGCTGATCAGTCTGGATTGAGGCTTCCGAATACTGGGAATCGTCGTAATCCTCATCCTCGGAATCGGGCTCGTAGGAGTACATCTGGGATTCTCCGTCAACGCGGCTATAGTCGAACGGATGGAAGCCTCTGCGTGACCATATCATTATCCGCTTTTTTGAAATGAGGAAAGGGGTGACATACGCGAGCATGATATACATGATTATGCCGGAGCTCCAGCAGTCGGAAGGCATGCCGACATAGCTCAGATGTTTGTGGTCCAGCGCTAATATACCTTCGGGAGGAAGGTAAGAGACGGTACCACAAACGTTGAAGGTCTCCTGGTACGCTTTGGGACGAGCAAGACCAAAGTCGGCGATTTGTATGCGGGGGTAGGGCCCAGGTGTATGGAGTAGGATGTTCTCGGGCTGCGACGCTTGAATCAAATTAGCAGATTTACGTGGCCAGGGGAGCACACCTTTAGGTCTACGCCCCACCGTCAGCGAAGGTAATGAGGACTGTCGGAGCTCGATTTCGCACCTCTATGAGATATCACCCTGTCGTGCAGGTACTTCAGGCCCTTGAGAAGCTGGTACATAAGGTACTTCGCCTCAGCTTGGCACAATTGCGAGTCTTTATGGCTGACAATGTAGGAGAAGAGATCTCCGCCGGTGCAAAGCTCCAGGAAGATGTAACTGTATGCGTTCAGCACCAGGAATCTACATCAAACCAACGCGACGACATACAGAAATTGATCATCGTTGGTTGCGGCGCAAACGTTATTGATATTCGGCTATGTGATATGATCAGTATAAATGCATGGTCAAAGAGACCCGACATACATGCGTGAGATTGAGAAGGATATCTACTTCTTTTCTAATCTTCTCGATTTTGTCGGAACTTTTGCGTTTGATACATTTGCACGCCACCTGCTTGAATGCAGAGGTGTCCATGGCCAAATGCACTTGTGCAAAGCTTCCACTTCCTAGACAGTGTGACATGACCAGAAAGCGATCGATTTTCTGCCAAACGATCAGTGAAACCAAAGTATGGAGACATCGAGATACATACCTTGGTCTTCAAGGATGGAAGTCTGGGCGGAGTGGGGTCGAAGATGTTGACTTTGTGCTCGGGTTCCTTGTGCAAGACGTTACATTCAAACTCTGAAAACAAGCGGATGAGGTCAGTTCGCGCGAATTGGAGGATGACTTACTCTGAGAGGACGGTATCTCGAGAATATCCCCATCCATGAGCAAGACGGATGTCTTACGTATCCTATGGCCATTCAACACGAGACCATTGGTAGAATGGTCCTGGGCGAGAAGAAGATATCAGTATCACAACGAATGAACGAGAGGCGTTTGCTTACATGACATGATATGATGATACCGCCGTTACTTGAACGAATGCTAGGCAACGGTATTCCAGATGTATAGGCACGGTTAGCAGCCGGCGACCGCTCACTCACGCATATAGCTTGCAATGGAGGCCAGATACCACGGGATCTGGGACCACGTATGTGCTGCCAAGGATGAGAACTACTGAGCAGGGCTCATCGCATGCACGTTTACCAAGCAGGACTCCTTCCAATGCTGAGCGGCTTGTTCACACTGAGAAGTAGCTCTAAAACTTTATCAGCACCGTATAGATGCTGCAATCCATCATTGAATAAGTTAAAATATACCTTCACTGCGACCCGTCCGATTCGTCACAAACTTTGCGCATATAGTCACCGATTGAGTAGTACCGCGTTCAGCGGTTTGGGCGCTATTCACCGCGGCGGGTTCTGGTGCTTGTGACATGTCGTTCAGAGAGCTGTGCATGGAATGGAGATGTTGAGTGAATCCTGTCGATATCAAGGGGGGGGTGACGAAAAGTGGTGCAGAGAGAGAAGGAGGCCCAGCCTCGAGTTGCGGTCCATCGGCTCAGTCACGTGGTACGTGCTCGGATCCTTCCCAGGAACGAATGCAGAGGTCGATTGAGAGCGTGAGGTGAGGATACAAACAGAAGACATGCAGATACATGCGTAACATCTGAAGCTACAGCAGATCAGTCAATACACAATGGGGACAAACATCAGTCAGTCGTCGTAGCCCTTCCCGCTCCGCTGCTTCCCTCGCTTCATCTTCTTGTGATGTTTCTTTCCTGGAGCGACGTCTCCACCCGCAGCTAGGACGGCCGCAATGCGCGCCTTTCTCCCAGTCAAGGGGGTGCCGTCATCTGCAACCATGTTTTGGTAAGGATACAGCTTCGCCCTGGAGAACTCCTGGCCCTGTCTCCTCGCGCCCTGCATGTATGGCCGTGATGAGAGTGTTCCGTTGTTGAAGAACTCCCTGTCCAAGTTGTCGCCCTTCTGGGAAGAGTTGGTCGTGGACGCAGGGTCGCCCTGTACTGCCGGCGCAACGAAGGTGTCTGCCTTCTTCGTAACTCGCGTCGTCGGCGCGCGTTTTTTCCCAATTGCGCGAAGGAGGGCAATTTGGCGAGTCTGCTCGTTGAAGTCGTCATCGGGAACGCTGGGTGGTGGGTGACAGAATAAGAGTTTTGCATTCACGTAGTCCTTCAGGATGTAGCGTGCTGCACGGGCTTCATCAGGATTGCCCTGTCCTGATCGAGCGAACCCTCTGGCAACTAGAGAAACGAGACGTCAATAAACAGTCAGACAACTCTCTGCGCACGTACTAGCGTATGCAACAAGCAAGTCTGGACCAGTAATCTTTCCTTCCCCGCCTTCTTCGACGCTTTTTATCCGAATTGACAAACCATATATGGCTTCCAACACTTCCTTCGGGATACGTCTCACTACTAGCGTCGTGGGTGCAGTATACTCCCTCATCTGGTCGATGGGGAGGACACCATCACAAACCAGATCTGCTTTCGTGGTGGCGAACTGCGGAAAGACTAAACCAGGGCAATCGCAAAGGACGAGAGTGGGGGATAGGTGGATAGTCTGGAAATGCTTCGTCTTTCCTGGTGTGGACGACACGCTGACCTTCTTCTCCCCGACGAGAGCGTTGATGGTGCTGGACTTGCCGACGTTTGGATAACCAACGAGACCAACCACAAGTTTCGCGGGATGTTCTCCCGACGAGTCCACGAACGCTATGAAATCTCATCAGCAGATTGTAAGTAACGGCAGGAAGTCAAACAAACTTGATAAGTCTGGTGCGCTCCGAACAAACAGGTCCTCCAACTCCAAGACAGACAGAACTCTGGTCCTAGGGTCTGACGCTTCAGGTCCTTCCTCAATAGGAAGAAAAACACCATCGTCGTCCTCATCATCCGAAGTTGACTCCTCTGCGCGGCCATCGCTGTCAGAGAGTGTCTCGTCATCACTTTCCTCAGCATTATCGGCATCTCCGGTGCTCTCGGTCTGTGGGGAGACATCCTCATCTCCCCTGATTTTGGCATTTTCTTGGGCTTGTGTGGCCTCCTCTTGTCGCTGAGCTTCAGCCGCAGCTGCCTCTCGCCTTGCTTCTTGAATCGCTGCAGCATTGGCGGCGGAGAAGAAGGCGTACTTCACATTTCTTTCGTCGAAGTAATCTGCCCATAGCTTTCTAGAAAACAAGTTTTTAAAAGAAGCGTCTCCTTACACCATAGCATACGGAATCTCACCTTTGCCTTGCCGTCAATAAGTCCGCTTTGTTAATCAGAAGCAAACTCCTCCGTTTGCCTTTACCGGTACCGGCCTCGCCCTCAGTACCTTCTACGTCCTGCACATATGCCTCTAGGTCCTCACATCGAAAACGGAGCGGATTCCGCGCATCGACGATTTGTACGACAAGATGTGAGCGTTCTAAGACCCGCCAGAGTTGCCTCCACACCTCGATGTTCCGTTCAAATGGCGTGAGAAGGAACTGGTCCCGGTCCTGCAACCTTCGATAGCATCCTCAACACCCGCTCGGGAAGTCGAATGAAGCTTGACACATGAACTTACTCAGCAAGACCCCTCCTCCAATCCAAGAATGCGTCCTTCTCCTGTCTATCCAGCTGTGCAGTGGTCATATTCTTTGTCCATGGAGGGCGGCGGGGGACGCGGAGGCGCTGCTTGTTCTCGCTCTGCTTCCGAAGGGTTGTCCTCTCCTCTTCTTCGGACAAGAGATACGGATTTTGGTTTGAATTGGCCGCAGCCGCGATGATCTTGACATTGCGTCGTTCTGAACAATGGAATCTGAACACTAATAGAGGGCGGTGGGAATTCGCATCTCGACATACCTGCGGTAAAGTCTACGCCTGCGAGGGTCGCGGTATTCAAGAACTCGTCTAGATCCCGTTCTTGGGTGATAGATTGCAGGCGGGTGGAATCAGGGTCCGTGGTATACTTTACATGACGACGTGGTTCAATAAATTCGATACCGCGCGCCAGGCAGAGGAAAATCTCACTATGCCAGTCTCATGAGCTACCCGAGCATCCTTCGCTTTCTTGTTAATGATCGCCCGGCCGAGGCCGCTTGGATTTGAGTTGCGGCCTTTTGGTGGCTACGTAACTTCTGTACTCAGCTACGATAGTAGTTGGGAGGGGCAAGATCTTTACCATCACAATGTTATGAAGATGTTCGCAGTCGTCGAGGCCAGAGGCAAAGTTGTAACTGGAAGTCAGACCTGGAAACAGGCGCCAGATGAGGTCAGAAAGGCCGAGCTTCGGCAAACGGCGAAAACGCAACTATTAGAGTTTTCAACCTCCGATTACTAGGAAATGCAAACCAGTTGAGACACGGACTGACTTAGGTTCAGAGCAGACCGCCTTCCCCGAATACTTAAAACCACGCCAGAGTGTGCGCTTCGAAACAAGCGTCGCGGTAATCCGCGTACGACACACAATGCCAGAACATTAAATTTCCAGTGAGGTTGGCCCTCCAAGGGCCGTGTATAGTGTGGATGGAGATCGCCTAAGAGCTCCGCATTCAACGATTAACTCCCTTTTTCTGAAGCGCCGAAAAGGCGTTTTCACCGTTTCCGGCTCGCCTTCGGCGCTTTATCCTAGCCCCTTCACAGTTTTGGCTGCCCCCCCACCTTTTGCCTCCCTTGGCTCGCGGAATCGAGCCAGTAGCTGGTGTTCGATTCCCTTTGATTTTTTTCTTTTGAAAAATCTGGCCCTCCACGACGTCCGAGTGGACTCCCGAGGTGGGCGGCCCGGACATGTCCTGGGGCTTGGCGTGTAGATCGCGTAAAGAAATTTCTCCTGATTTTCCAGAACATAGAATTTCCAGTGTGGTCGCCCTCTAGTCTCCGTTGCCGACCATCCGGATATAGATGACAGTCGATCTATACAAGGTTCTGCTCCCCTACACGTCGCTTACCCACCTTTCAGCACCAGGGTCCTTGTTTCGGCGTTTAAATAGTCGCGAGCCAATGAGATACCGTCACCGTAATGGATATTACGATAGTCTCTGTCATTGTCCTTACGATGCACCTCGTCATGCAATATTACGTACGATATGCCTCTGCCTCCCGTTGCATCGGAGGAGAATTCCCCATAACGGAGACCCAGGAAAGAGAAGATTGTCTCTTCTGGATGTCCGCCGAGAAGAGTCGCTGTTGTACCAATGAAGCGAGACTTTCGGCGAAAGCGAGCACGAGAGTGGCCGAGTTGACGGAAGGACTGCCAGAGGCCTTGTCCCCTTGAATAGAGAAGGGTGTATCTCATCAACTCCAAGCGCGCACACGCAAGATTGAAAACCTAGATATTGCAATAGAGATTCAAAGCGAGGTGACGTCAACTGCTCCGGAGAGAGCAGAATTACCGCTACATCGTTGCGCGCTACAGTCCACAAATCTATCCCGCCTTTCCTCTCCTGCTCCAAGCTCCCTGCATTGATGACGAGCGCCTTCACCCCGGCCTTCTCAAACACAATTGCCTACAAAGTGATAACATGTCAGTAAAAATGTGCAGTCAAACAGTGCGCAGTTGCGCACCTGCTCCTCCTCTGGACCGTTGGTCGGATATACGATGACTATGTACGGGTCCTTCGGAATGGGTTTGTAGGGGGGTTGACAAAGTGATGGGTCCACTGAGAGTTCCAGTAGTGCAATGATGTAGAATAAGTAAAAGCCCGTTTTTCCAGACCCAGTAGCGAGAACAGCGACTAGGTCGGTACCGTCGAGGAGCCTGCTAACACCATCTAGCTGATAGGCGTGCGGAATATATGGTACTCGTTTGCTGACAATTGATATCAAGAGTGCATGGCCGGAAGGAGTGTTGAACTTGTAGGGCGAGGGGGAAACGAGCGAGCTGGTCATGCCTACCGAAGCACTGCCGAAGAAGGGGCAGCTCGGCGACCGCGCTTGGACGTGTTGTTTGGATCTGTTGACGCGTAAACATGGCGCTAAATCACCATGTGACTCGGGGATTCCGGAGGTGTTGAAAGGGGGGTCATCGGTCTATAGGGATCAAGACTAGTCGCCCTCCATGGGGCGTGTGTAGCGTAGATGTAGATCGCTTAACGACTGCGAACACTTGGGCACTTACCCGTCGTTCTAAAGCGCCGGAAAAGCGCGTTCTCGCGTCCCGGGCCGCTTAGTCCTCCCCTTGCCCCCTCGCGGCTCTGTCCATCAAGGCTCTCGCTATCGAGTTTATGCCCGGTTTTCAGCATCCCAGAGACTTTTCCCGGGTCTCCTGGCCTTCCCTGAGGTCTGGGGGAGGTCCCAGCGCCGGCGGGCCGGACACTTCGTCCGTCTGGGCCTGTAGATCGCTTAAGGAAAAATCGAGCGCTCTCGATTATCCCCGTAAGCATCCAGTTACCCCCTTAAGCGTTCTACATTGATTCCATGGTGCGTAGAACCACACTGGAAATCTAACGTTCCTTGATTTTCTCGTGTAGCCCTTAAGCCCACCACACTCCATGGACCGTGGATCCACGGAGACTCTACGTAGATGCTATGTAGAGAACCTCAACTGGAAATCTAATGTTCCCCACAATGCATATATAGATTTCAATTTCATGGGTGATTCATTTTAGATCCAGACGTAACGGCACTGCGCATAGGATGTCTTGTACATCTAGTACTGCTTCCCGATCCTCCTAGGCTGTATTTCTCAGGGAAGGTTAGGCAGGACTGTAAAGAATGTGAATCAACAAGTGACCAGTTATGAGATAACCTTGCACTCACTAGCAGAGGTCCAAAGGGCCTCGTCGGTGCCGTTAGCGAAAGGCGTCAGGGTGAGGGTGTAGGTCGTGTCGAAGGCACCAGCAGCCCAGGCGGAGAAACCAACGAGAGTCGGGAAGCTGTTCCTCACAAACGAAAGCTCGTTGCCGACACTATGACAATAATGTTAGACACGACTCGACCATAACATGACATCTATCGGCCCTTACAGCGTCTCGCAGCTCGCGGTGTTGCCTCCCCCCGTCTCGGAGAGGATGGCTTGACGGTTGCCGTTGGACTTGAGGAAGTTGACGAGCGTTGTGAGGACATCGACGTTATCCTAAAACCATTGGTTAATTGGCGATAATAGGCATCCGACTCTGTGCATTGACGTACAGTGGTGCAATCGGGGTGAGTTCCGCTGTTGTCGCTGTCGAGGTACTTGTGCACTGTGACCTCGTTGAGCGGGCTATAAAAAAGGTAATTGCCAGTGGTAAACATACCATCAAAGATCAACTTGCTGGTGTCTCCAAGGGGATCAGTAACCTTCACGAGGAGGGGGCCTGCCTCGGTCGGGAATGCCTGAGCTGAGGACCAGCTAGAACCGGGGAGAAGCAGGAAGTTCTTTGATCCCGCGTCACGGACAGCGTTGACAACAAATTGGACGGAATCGACCCAGGTTGCGATATCAGGAACGTCATGCGGCTCATTCATGATTCCACTGTTAAAGAATGTAAGGATACGAAGAGATTAAGCGTAGACTGCGACTCACAAAATAACACGTTCGTTGGAGCCGTACTTCTGAGCCAGCTGGGTCCAGACCGACGCGAACTGGTCGTTAGTAGGGCCACCTTGAGCGATAATTTGTCCATTCCACCGAGCATAGTTGTGCTAACTCTTTTCAATGCTAATACACATTCTGACGGCATCATATCACATACCAAATCCACGATTACAAAGGTGTTCGGGCTTGATGAGAGGGCCGATTGGACCGTGACGTCGTAGAAGTTGCTGAACCAAGTCTCGTTGATCGGACCACCGATCTCGGGAGTCATAAGCTGCCAGGCTACAGCGAGGCACACATTAGGATAGAACTAGAGCAACATGGTGCAAAGCTTTCATACCAAACGCTGCCGGACGATAGTTAGTACCTTGCGAAGGCTCAAGCGGGAACTTGGACTCACGGATGCGGAAAAGGTTAGCACCCTGCTTGGCAAAGTGAGTGAACTGGGTGGGAGGCGGCGACACCCCCGTGCCGTTGAAGCTACCATCAGTAGCCTAATGGACGCGGTCATAATATTCATAACTAGACAGTTAGAAGAAACATCTGAGTATACTCACAACACTGAAGTCGTAACCGGCAGCGTTGACACCACCAAGCCGGGGAAGACCGCTAGACGGAGAAGGGGCGGGGGCAGACGTGCCAGTGTTGGGAGTACACTGAGAGTAATCTGAATACACAATTAGCAGGAGCATATGCTAGCTCGAGTTTGATCAAACGTGAACGTACAGTCGTTGTACTTTGTGCAGACCGTTCCGGAGACGCACGTAGTCCCACCAGCTGACGGGGGAGATGAGTTACAGAGAACTGGAAGAGGAAGAGGAAGAGGCATACTCCAGTTGATGCCTCCGCACTGCTGCCACTCCTGAAGAGAGGGTGAGTTTGGCTTGAGTAGGGTAACGGCTGTCATCACGTACGGCCTGCTGAGCGTAGACGACGGATGCCGCGGCAAGAAGGGCTACCGAGTACTTCATGTCAGTGCTTCAGTGAGGTTGAGGGTGAGCGACGCCGAAGGTGGAACTGTTTATATATACGTAGGGCTTCGTTTGTTACCATTCACAGCGACCGCAGCCCGGACAATCCATGGGTAAGAGACATGGAGAGAACGTGCTCACATGGAGGAGTTTCTCCGAGACAACAACGCGAGTGATGGACATGACGGGGAGCCATCAGGGCACCTGAGCGAGCTGGGAACATAAATAGTAATAGTAGAGCGCGAAGTAGGTCACAGAGCGAGATCCCCGAGGGTCCTTGTGGATGAGAAGGCTCGTCGGACGGAGATTACATTCGGGCAGCCGAGGCTCAGGAGGGGTATCTGGGCATATCGAGGTCGTTGAATATCAACAAAGGCGGGACGTTAGGATACTTCCCAGATATAAAAGGGGTTCACTGGGGCAATTTTGGTTGGCCATTTGCAAACGACGAGGTTGCATCGCTATGGAGAGTTGGGTGCAAGTGGCGCTCGCCAGGGAGGGATTTGCGAATGTTTGTGAAAAGGCGCCGAAGGCGGTGACTTCGAAGCTCGAGACCGAGCGTCACCGAGGTCGGCCACGACCACAACGCAAACAGACCCCGGCGTCGAGGATTCGCATGCGTGGCGACACAAAGGCAATACGTTCTCTCTACAGGACCGCCCTTCGGGAGATCAGAAGGCTCCCGATTGAATATCTTCGGTAGGTGTCGCGGATGAATCCTCCGCTGTCCGCATCGGCTCATAGCGACACAGGCAGTTCTTCCGGTTGAAGGTTGGCGACGACATCCGTGGCATCTTCCATGCCAAACATGAGAGTGTCCAAGCCAGCAGGGCCAAGCGTGTCCAATCGGTGAGGTTCTCATGATCACGGTAGCTGTCTCATATTCATAACAAACAGGAGGTGCGGAACTTGCAGCGGGCAAACCATGGACACGTCAATGCGTTTCAGCACGTCATGCAAACGGCATATGGCAGAAAAGGACGTCTGAAATGGGAGATCCTGCGGGTTGGTTTTTTCCATTTGACTGCAGACCAGACTGTCTTTACTCATCCCACATTAAATCACAGCCCCTTCGCGCAGAGCCCGGAGCCCAGCTGCCACCTCCAATCATTCCCACCGTCGAATCCTCCCGTCCTCCCGTCTGGTCTGCGGAGTTAAAGGCACTTGTCACCTCGGATATCTCTCGCAAGAAGGCCCTCAAAGCCGACTCGATTCTCCTGCCACCGACCATTCCCAAGGAACGGCTTGATCCGCAATCGACCGAATCCCAAACCCTTGGCCCGTTTAGCAAACGCAGAGAAGTCAACGCTCGATGGAAGTTCTTCCGACATCAGCTAGATAAGACGCTGTTTCCCTTGCAGTTAACGCTTCATCAACGCACGGAAGACGATAAGGTCACGCTTCAAACTGACCAGGCAGCCCTGACAACCCTGGGTGCTCGTGGTGTGGGGCTTCAGGGCGCCGGAGTATTCGAGGAACTCGAAGCTTTGTCTTCGCCGCCAGGGGTAGCCCGCCTCGAGACCACCTCTGCTCAAGGTGACGGGGATGATACGAGACAAGTCCTACCGACAATTCGGTCACATCTTCCCCGCAGGTTCTTGCGACGCCGCTTCCAGGAGACGCTGGCCCAGATCCCTGTCCTCACCTACACGTTACCTTCTGGTCGGTACAAAGTCACACTGTCGCCAAGCGCTAGCACACGCAACGGGCCCATCCAATCTGTTGTGGACGAGACAGATCTCGCATGGCTACAGCGCACCAAGAATGAGGGTTGGTAGAGCAAGCGAGGTTGAGGTATTCGTTGATATGTATGGTGTGGTATCCAACAAAAGGGACGAGGAGGAGAAAAGAAATTGCATAAATAGTTCCAACAAACAACCCCCCAAGCACCACCGCCACCCAAGAAACTGTCTCAAGATCAGCTTCCGTCTGCAGAGTTTTCGAGCTCAAGTCCGTGCAACTCTATGAGGTACATGTTGTAGTTGCGATCCGTTGCTTGCGCAGCGCCACCGGCTATGCTGGATTGCACGCCACACTGGAGGTCGAGAATAGCCTTGTACTCGTCGAAGGTGAATTCCTGCTTCTGCCGTACTGTATCGAGAAGTTCCTGAAAACTTTTGTCAGCACCTAGTACAAAAGCATAAGTGCAAAGTGCATATGGTCCTACAGGTGATGACAGCAAAAACAGCGAGTAGTATCGTTTGGCGCGCTCGAATTGTATGCTGCGGCTATCATCCGTGATCGTCTTGATGTTCTGCTGCAGCGCCAACATATTCCTGTTCATCTTCTTAATGCCATAGACGTTCGCTGCATGGATGTAACGAGCGTTTGAGATTAGGAGATGCTGCATAAGGTGTCCCATCCCTTCGAATGCAAATCTAGTTACTGTGATTAGTACATGCACGTGAGCAGTGGAGGGAAATACTAACTTTCGCTGAACATCTGGTAATGTCAAGCCGAGGCATGCTTCGCAATTGCCCAGTTCTGTGTTCAGGTCGACAACGTGGGGATCAGGCTCGCCGGCTTCTCGATCAATGCGGTAGATACCCTGAAAACGAAATATTTAGCTATGGATCAACCAGAACCTACGAACTTACGTGTCTGAGGGCAAGGTCGAGGTGATGAATCACACGACATCTTATGTCGACACGAATAGTGTAGATGATGAGCTCCGCCAACTGTACATATGTCATATGTAGTGCTTGGAAGCGCCTACGCCGTATCAGTAACGAGAGAATACACGTTCCGTAGCACTCACATGGTCATCGCAGAGGACAAAGGAAGGGTAAGCGGTTCATCTGCCTGTGTGGGAACAATCGCGGGGAGGAATGGCGTCATTGGTGATAGAGCACTTGTAGGTTCAAGATGATGTGGCGACGTAGCCGAAGTCACGTTGTCTGCTGAGCCCTTAAGAGTAGTCAACTGGGCGGCGAACCATGTCTAGGTGGATTGAGCCCGGTGAACGGGATATCGGAAACGACGTGATAATAGCACACCTACCACACTGTGATACAAGCTTGCTAGGGCAGAAACATTGCGGATGGACACAATCAGGTCATCCTTACTGATGGCACCTTCACCTAGCAGGCTGTTCTCCAAATGGGTCTCCTGTCTGCACAGTTGAGTCTTCTCTGCTGCGGTTGGATCTCCGGAAAGCAGCTTCAACAGTTCCGTCAAGCAAGGGCTTAACTCGGGCTTCTGGGCCCACTGGGCAGCAAGCGCAATGTGACCGTCATCGTCGCTCGAAGACGCATCGCCTTTGATAGCGACTAAGTTGGAAAACCTGTCGCTGCACCGCTGGTAAAACTTCCCGATAACCGTGAGGATGAGACGAGAGTAGTCTTCGCGGTGGAAGGGTGTCGTCCGCAGCATTGCACAGAGGGAGTTGATGAGGGCCATGAGCTGTACACTTGCCTGCAGACGAAGCAGAGCGTCAGAGAAATATAAATATACCATGACCAGCGGAAACTCGACTCACCTTGACAAGCGGCTTCGACGACAAGGCTAACGAAGCAGGGTCTGGCTCAAACGCATCCGGACCTGATCGTGGCCATGAGGGGCGATTCCATTCCACGGAGCATTGACAACGTACTAGTGACCGTTTGGTGGAATAGAGTGGACACCTTCTCCTCGAGTTGGGGAAGGTACACCCTTAGCACGAATTCGTCCAAGACTGCACTCGATGCTCTTGCTGTTTCCAGACCAGAAGGCAGGATGTCGGATATACGATCAAGAAAAGCCAAGGTTGGCTGGAACAGCACGCTAACGTGGAATGCGTTAGGATGGACTAATAATCGGTGGTGTTGGCCAGAGCCCATTAAACGATCGTCGGTGCCCACGGCTGCTAGTGTTGCCTGTACAGCACTTTCCGAGCCCTGTACGAGACCCGGCACGGTGCCCTTGAGCACGCGAGTGAGTTCGTCTTCGTGTTGACGCAAGGTCTTGGTGGTGATCTTTGTGTCTGTGTCCGCGAACCGAAATATAGGCTAGCAGAACATGTTAAGTGAGATCGAGGCTGCGTGGTCAGTTGACATACTTTTCCCTTGTCGCGGTTTAAACGACCTTCACGAAGAACTTCGTTGATGGACGATATTGGGTTACGACCAGATATCGCGCCCTGTTCTTCGTCGGTAATGTAGTCGCTGAGCAGGGTCCTGACCTGTACCTCCATCAGTCTAAACTCAGCAGATCAGTCGCAGGCAATCCACCTCGGCTTGTACGGGAGCCCAGACCTCCTCCAGAGGAAACAAGGCCCCAGGTTTGCTACCAGACGAATCCTTGTAGTCCCTCCGCTGCGAAGCAACATAATCAGGAAGGCAACCCAATGTAACCCATGTTGTGGTAGAACACGTACAGAGCCGATACGGTTTGCGACTTCATAGACGACTCGCAGACCTTCGCTGACCGCGATGAGCTTGGAGTACAGTGTCCAGAAAAAGTCTTTCAAGATTTCTTGATCCAATACCTTAGTGGAAGACTCTAATGCCGTTAGTCGCAGAACTGTGGCGTCCATGGCAGCGCGACGACCCTGCATGTTTGACCCTTGCAGTGTGGCAACGACACCTACACCAGCAATACCCATTGCACCGGCAGCGATCGCAGGAGATGACAGGAAGGAAAGGTCTGTCAAGCGACCTGACGTCCCATTGACAGAATCGACCATTCCGATGATTGAACCACGGCGCCCGTACTCAGCACGTTCGGAGACCTCCTCTACGGTGGCTTCGACCAGAGAAAATATTTCTCCAGGCACCTTCTGTGCGACTAGGTCTAAACCGGTGCCTAGCTTGCCCAAGATGGCTAGAGATTCCAGGAGTGTTTCGATGTACGCGAACGAATCTGACTCCGGATTCCGTGCCTGCACAATCGAAGTGGACGCCATATTACCAAGCGCGCCGGTCGATGTCGATCCGAGGCCGGATAGACCGCCCGACAAACTTTTCCGGTACCCTGTGTCGTTCACATCGAATGGTGGGTCATTTGGACGTAATGCCATATCGTCGAGATACCTGGCAAGCCGCGACGACCGAGATGGTATTGTTGGTGATATGGGGGAGGATACCGATACGGGTCGTGTCGGTTCGACAGTCGTTTGATCCTCTTGGTCCTCCAAGGTAGTGACTATTGACGAATTAGCAGTATGGCGCAAAACGTGTTGGAATCACTGACATCCTTGTTGGTTAGGAGCGTATACGGCCCATCTTGATTCGCACCAGAACGACTTGAGATACAAATGGCTGTGAAGCTCGTCGACGAGGATTTCCCGTAAAGTCTGCAGAACGCAGATTGAGGTGTTGACATCGATGCTGGAGGGAATTGAGGTACGTACCGTCTCTTGACCAACGAGGTAACTTCGAAGATCCGAGACTGCACCTATCTCCTGCATGTCTGGTTTGTTGATCAGTTTCAGGCTGCGGACCAACAGTGCCGCAGCTTGCAAAAGGCGTTTCTCGAGAATGAGGCTTTCTAGAGCATCGGGGACAGATTTCAGGCGTTCGCTGCTCTGTACATTAGCCCCATTCAATGGATACGTATGAGCGTAATGTCACGGACATCTGATCGAGAATGCGCATCATCTCCTCAACCGTTTGGTTCCTTGTCCACAGTTGTACGAGATCAGCGCGTTTGCTACCCAAGGTCTCTTTGGCTTCCTGCAGCGCACTACGAGCTTCCTTGATTTGCACTTGTGTCGCGTCGAGATGATTGATCAAAGAAGCGTGATGAGGTAAAGCAGCATTGAATGCCTGGTAATGTTCTGTACAGAGGGACAAATGAACATGGCTGCACCGAGGTATGGTGAAGGTACGCACGATCGACAGAGCCCTTCATGGCCCTCGAAAGCATGTCCTTTGTTCTTCGAAAAGAGTCCATGTCCTTCCCTAAGGAAGTCTCGTCCAGCAATTGCAATGCGAGATCAACTGGGTTGAACTAGTCCAGTCAATCTCGTAATACGCCGCAAGTCCGGCCGCTGTGACTTACATCGGGATCGGTGACCACGGCCCATTCGTCCTTGATTTCATCCAGAACAGCTGTAGCAGGCCTTTAGCATTACGCACCCTGGTGCAAGATGCCGGTCTACAGGCAGCAATGTCATCCACCCAAGACACAGGAGGACTTACCATCAATGTCGCCTGCCTTTGCCTTCCCGGTCGCTCTACGACCGGGGACCTTCTCTCTAATCTTCTTCTGACGGGCCTTCAGCAGCTCGATCTCTCTGCGCTTCTGCTCTTCGTATTCCGCATTCATCATGTCGTCATTTGACATGCCCCTCCTCCTCCCGAAACTCTGGAAAGCCGCCACCGCGGCGAGAGATGTTGGCGACAGCTCGGGAGATTGGGGGGATAGAGGGGTTTGGGTGCGTCCGTTTGGCCGGTCAGAGCCGTTCATAAGGATGTTTCGAGGTCTCGAGCTCTGAGGGCCTTCCGGTAGACCAGATGGTCGTCCGTCGAGGGTGTCTCTCGAATCTCGCGTGGCACGCGATTCCATTGAGGAACGGTCGGTTGCGGAGACCTCGGAGACCTGCCTGCTTCTCAGGCCGGATCGGGTGGGCCTGGTTGGGCCGCGAGGGGAACCGGTGGCGGGAGGCACGGAACTGCCGCTTGGGGTTGTGGGACGAGGCGAGCGGTTGATCTGAAGCGGGCGGGTGGAAGCGCCATTGTCGCTTACGCTGGGAGTGCGAAGACGCCTGGTTTCGGAGGGAAGTGGAGGGATGCGAGACATGCAGGAGAGGAGAAGGAGAGGGAGAGGGACGGTAGTGGACGCGACGGCGACGGCGCAGGTCGAGGACTGTTGCTGCAAGACTGCCTGCTATGGTAGTCGTTGCCTTTGATGGCAAGTCGCTCCGTCTGCGGACGGCGGGGCGTTGATCGAGGCTGCACCCACTCATTCGTCTTCCCCCTCACGTGCCCCCGCCTGTCCTGTCGCGAGGACGCGTTCTGCTGCCCTCGGTCCGACGCGTCCTCCCCCTGTTCTCCACCACCATAGCCCTCTCCTACCCTCATCCGCCATGTCTGAGCCATCCGCCGACCCGCCTGACCCAAGAATGCTCTTCTCCCCTGTTCCCCCCGAGCCGTCTTCCGATGCGCCGCTGCCTGCAGATTCCTCCGTCTCCGTTGACGACTTTGACAACACGCCGACTCTTCCGCAGCCACACCCCATAACCGCATCTTGCTATGTGTCTGTCCCTCAGCCCCCAGGTTTCCAGAGAGCCCAGTATCAGCCGGTGACTGAGCGCGACCTGGAGTCCGACGAAGAATTCGGTCAAGAAGGGGCGGAACGGGTCGTTGGCGAATGGGAGGTTGGGCAACATTTGTACTTCTATGTCCGGTACGCAGGTGGCGTCATATACAGAGTGAGTGGCTGTTATCATTACAATCCTGCCGACTTCGATGCCCGTATACGAAAGTGGGAGATAGATCTCCACCTGACCACATTATGACTACTCACTGAATCTCCAGGAAATGTCTATCTTTCAATGTTATTGCAGTCTCTAATTTGGAATTTACAGGTTCGGGCACGTCCCTTCCAATATCGTTTTCCAGAACTTGTACAGGAATATGGTGCGTCGATCGGACCGCGCCCATGTACAAACTTACCTGGTTTCACAGAGGAGTCACAAGCAATGGGCAACTTACCATCCTTCAATCCCTCCTCTTCGGATGTTCACCCTAGTTGTCGCCAAGCGGCCGTCACGTTGAAGATCTCGGGCTCCATGTCTAGGTCCCCAGGTTCTCGCTCCTCACCAGGATCATACGACTCCGAGGGCTCAGAAGAATATTCGGACGGCGATTCTTCGCCTGCCAGACGACGAAGTACCCGAACGGCGGCAGCCACCGCGAACCAGAAGCTGGGGGCCAGCCTGCCGTTCAGCCCGAAGAAGACTCGAGGATCTAGACGCGCAATTGTGGTTCACGATTCAGACAGTGACAGCGAGATTCAAGGAATTCCGGCCCGGACCAGAAAGTCCACACGTGCACGCAAAGTTCTTCGGTCCAACTTGGACGACGAGGACTTTGAGGACAGCATCTATCCTGACTCGGACGTAGATTTCCGCCCGAAAACTGAGAAGAAGAAGAAAGTTGTCAGGGGCAAGGCCTCACGGCCAGCATATGGTCGCTTCCGCGCCGTCATCGATCTCCAGCTTGATGAGGAAGAAAATGAAGATATCGCTCCCTTGATTGCTCACAGAGCGGTTTGCGAGAAGTGTCAGATGGCTCCTATGCACAAGCAAGCAAAGAAGAAGGGCCGCAAACGCAAGCCGAAGGAGGACGACTTCGAAGATGAGGAGATGAGACTTGCCAACCTCGGTGGTTGGGTTCGTTGGTAAGCTGATGAATTTGCGGTGGTCATATTTGTCTTATTCGAAAACCAGTTTGAAGTGCCCCGTTGCCGCTCATTGGGGCTGTCTCGCCAAGACACAACGTGACGAAATCCTTCGAGCAGCATATGAGCGTGACAAATCTGAATGGCAAGCTAATCCCAACACGCCAGAGCCTAGAAAACGAATTGCGTTGGACGCCTATCAAACTACCGAGTTCATCTGCACATCTTGCATGAGGGGAGGCATCTGCATGGCTTGCAAAGAGATTGCTATCAAGCCTGACGAGCATGTTCAACGCGCCCATTCCCCGACAATAGATGGTCCTGCTTCTGCCCTGTCTGGAGACCCTACTGCTTCGATCTCTCCGCGCGATGCTCTACGTCCTGATGGCCAGAACAGCGACGATAGTTCTACCAAAGAACTTCTCTTCCGATGCTTCATCTGCAAACGTCTTGCTCACTACGCTCACTTACCTACTCCCGACGGGTATAATGCCAACGAGACAACCTCCGCCGAACTTGCTAGTTACTACCAGCACTTGACCAACTGGAGATGCGCCGATTGCTTCTCGTACGTTTACACAGTTGAACATATTCTCGCCTGGCGTCCATTTCCCGAAAATGCCATCGAGCCGTCTCGCAAGCCAAACGAACAGCCAAACTACAAGTCGATCCTCCCTCGCGAATACCTCATCAAATGGGTCGACAGGAGCTATCGTCGCGTACAGTGGGTTCCCCACGGATGGCTCCTCGCCATCGCAAGGACGAAGTTGAAAAACTTCATCTTGGGAGGGACGAAGGTTCATCTTCTGGTGGAGCCTGTGTCCGAGCAGGCCTCTACCCCAGCGGAGGGCGCGTCCGCTGACTTCGAGATTGGGATAGACGACTCCGAGGGTCTAGGCGGGAAATCCGCCGAGGAAGCTTCCCCGCTCATCGCTTATCCCGATGCAGAAAAGAGGATTCCCCCTGCGTGGAGAACGGTCGATCGCCTCCTCGACATTCGTTTGTGGAGGCCCAAGAAGCAGGCCAAGGGCAAGACACGCAAATCTAGGACGACCACGTTGGAGGAAGAAGAGGACCTTGACGAGGACCCCGTTGTTGCGAAAGAGCGCGCTGCGGCATACGACGAAGGGGAAGAGCCAACCTCCATGGTGACGCTAGAAGAATTCGAAGCCCAGACGCGAGAGAAACTCAACGAGAAGCACGCTGCCCACGTCGCGTGGGCGTTCATCAAGTGGGACGATCTCGGCTATGACGATGGTTAGCGTGATCACCATAGTGTCGGAACCGTACTGATAGACGTTGGATAGCGTCCTGGGACTCCCCTCCTCGCGCAGACGAGGTTGGCTACGCTGCGTATGAGAAGGCATTCAAGCGTTTCATTTCGGCCCGTTCCGTCACAGTCCCCGCGCGAGACAAGAAGACCGATGTCGCTCGATTTGGGGCCAAGTGGTTGATGAAGCAGAAGTTTACTGTCGAGAACCAGCCGGACCTCGGCCAGAACGCTCAGCTCAAGCTCATGCCTTTCCAGGTCGACGGCGTGAATTGGTTGTGCCACAATTGGAACAAGGCCCAGAATTGCATTCTTGCCGACGAGATGGGTCTGGTATGTCTCTATTCGAGCTCATGCAACCCACATTGATTAACATGCGACACGAAGGGCAAAACGGTCCAAGTTGTGACGTTTATTGGGTATATCGTCTCCGCGTTCAAGTGTTTCCCTGCCTTGGTCGTTGTCCCGAATTCCACGATCACGAACTGGGTTCGTGAATTTGAACGGTGGGCCCCCAAGCTACGTGTGGTTCCGTTCTATGGTGAAGCGAAGGCGCGTGAGATTATCAAAAAGTTCGAGCTCTTTCATTCTCGCCCCACGTCGGGCACAACCGGAGCCAAGTACCACGTCTTGGTCACCACTTACGAGACTATCACGAACACGAAAGAGTTCGGGCCTGTCTTCAAGAGCGCGCCTGTCTGGGAGATGCTTGTTGTAGACGAGGGTCAACGACGTGGGTCTCGCATCCTCTCCGTACTATCGTCGAATTAACGTCTGCTCAGTCAAGAGCGATGCCAGCCTCATCTTCAAGCGCTTAAAGGAGCTGAACAGCAATCACCGGATTATCATGACAGGAGCAAGTTGCCATTGCCTTGTATGGAATAGATAATTACTGAGCGATCTGGTAGACACCACTGAACAACAACATCCGGGAGCTCTTCAATCTTATGAACTTTCTCGACCCTGATGAATGGGCTGACCTGGAGGTTCTCTCTAAGCAATATGAAGAGCTGACAGATGAACTTGTCGCGGAATTGCATGGACGACTTAAGCCTTACTTCCTTCGTCGTATCAAATCTGAAGTCTTGCAACTCCCCCCTAAGGTGAGATACCTCACGTAACGTTCCGTGATAACAACTGACACTGGAGTCGTTGTAGAACGAAGTCATTGTCCCTGTTAGCATGGCCCCGCTGCAGAAAGAAATCTATCGGTCACTTCTAAGTAGGGCGTCGGTATAAATGATGTCGTGACCATCATTACTGACTTCCTTCCAGGTCAGAACTTCGAGATTTTGCGGAGCCTTACGGAATCCAATGCTTCGTCGTCGAAGGGAAATGTAACGAAGACGAACATGAACAACTTGCTGATGCAGCTTCGGAAGTACGTTATTCGAATCTGCTTGACCAAATTGGTCGCTCATTGTCGTTTTTCAGATGCGTTCAGCATCCCTACCTTGTCTCACCCAACATCGAGCCGAAGGGTCTGTCGCCGCAAGAAACACATGAACGTCTTACTGGTGCCAGTGCAAAGCTACGATTGTTGAAGACAATGTTGCCGAAGCTTCGATCCCGAGGTCACCGTGTGCTACTCTTCAGCCAGGTTACTATAATTCGCTTCGTGTATAGTGCCTGTCAGGCTTATCCTTCTTAGTTTTCTATCGCCCTTGACATCATCGAAGATTTCTTGATTGGCGAGGGCACCAAGTATCTCCGACTAGTAAGTCGTTGCTTACGACAGTGTCAAATGTTCTACACTAACGCACTGAAACAGGACGGTAATACAAAGCAAGCACTCCGTCAAAAGGGGATGGATGAATTCAATAAGAAGGACTCAGATGTCTTCATCTATCTCTTGACCACTCGAGCGGGTGGCGTTGGCATCAACCTCTGGAGCGCAGATACCGTCATCATCTTTGACCCCGACTTCAATCCTCATCAGGTGCGTTCGTTACTTCCTAATGCTGATGCTCAGATTTAAGGATATACACAGGATCTCCAAGTATGTATATCAGTCTATGGCACTAGTTGATTGATACTGATGATCGTCTATAGGCCATCGCTCGTGCGCATAGATATGGTCAGCAGAAGACTGTCCTGGTGTTCAAACTGATGGTCAAGGACTCCGCGGAGGGCATGTCGTCATGCTTCGGAGTGTCTTTCGGTAGTACTCACCGAGCACCCGCACAGAACGCATCATGCAAACCGGGAAGAAGAAGCTCATCCTCGATCACCTCATTGTGCAGAAAATGGACGATGAAAGCGGCTCACGCGAAGACGTCCAGTCGATCCTCCTTTTCGGTGCCAAAGCTCTCTTCGAAGAGACCGAGGAGACCACTGCTCGGGAGGTTCACTGTAAGATATCTTCCTCGACATACCATTCTGCTGCGGTAGTGACGTTTATGGCGCAGACTCGGAACATGACATTGATAACCTCATTGAGAAGACCGAGAAGGAAGGCGAGGAGGTCGAACCGGAATCTGGCGCTGGATCGTTATTCGCGTTCGCCAAGGTCTGGTCAGCAGACAAGGAGGGCATAGAGGAGCTGGCTGATGAAGGGATCGACCAATCCGAAGAAGCGGACTCGTGGGCGAAGGCTCTGGAGCTCATTGCAACCCGTGCAGCTGCCGAGACAGAAACGGAGCAGACTGGGCGTGGGGTGCGCCGTAAGGCTGCCGCTGTATTCCCTCAGGTACTGTCCGCAGTTTCCGTGGTATCTAAACGTTACGCTAACGCTCATCGTAGCAAAACACCGATCTGGGGGACACTCTGGGAAAGGGCACAGCCAAGGAGAAAGGCAAGGGGAAGAAGAGACAGAAGTCAAAGGGCAAATCAGCTGATTCGGACGACTCCGACTTTCGAGCTCCGGTGTCGGATGCCGCCTCAGAGTCGGACGGGACCGAGGATGCTGTTATGGACGTGGACGACATCCATTTGCTACCGATACCGGGCTTCAGCCCTCCCCCTCCATCCGTGCCGGGACCTTCGACGGAGCAAGGCCATCCTCGGCACCGACATGCTGACGTTACTCAACCTTCACTGTTGCCCACCCGGCGCGAGAGAAGTCCCAAGCCATCGGAGGAGTTTTGCGGGCTGTGTGGTGAACGCCATGCACGTGGTCATTGCCCCATGACGGAAAGTCCTGAGAACCTCGCGATGTTTAGACTGATGCTCCTATCACACGCGGGAGACGAGACGATCGAGGAACGGGTATGTGGTCTGGGCACGATATGAAATTTGTTTGGAAAAACCCTGACACGTTCTTACTCAGCGCGCCGCTATCCGAGTTATCGACGAGACCCTCCACCGACTTGGGAAAATCCATTTGATCTACGGGCAACCACTTCATCTCGTGGAGGCACCAGCTCCGAGTCAGCCAGCCGTTCCGCACCCCCCGAAGAAGCCCAAGCTTGACGAACCATCTCGCCCCGAGCCTCGACCCCAAACAATGCCGTCCATACCACGCATTGTATTGGGTAATAACCAATCAGTCGCAGGGCCCTCGCGACTGATTGGTGTTGCTTCCAAGGCAGCCCACTCTGCTACCGCAGCTCAATTGTCAGATGCTGTTCCACGCGCTTCCAGCACTGTAAACGGTGTTGCCAGTACATCCAAGGTACCGGCATCATCGGCGACCCCAAATGTTCATCCCAAGCCGAAGCCCAAAGTGACCAGTGGACAAGCATGCGCCGTATGTCACCAAGTTCCGCACCACTTGGTGAAGGATTGCCCCGTGGTGGTTCAAGGGCCGTCCAGGTAAGAATAGCGGTCGAATCTGTCCATCTTCTTATCGAATGCTTACGCGACATGCATTCTTCAGAATTAGCGAAGCGATATCCCGTCTTGCCCAAGACCCTTCACAGGAACCTGTCGTGGATGCATTAAGACGTATCCTGAAGAAACAACAGAGACGCGCGCTGGGTGCATGGGCCACGAAGCCCAGCCCAGCCAGTGCCGCTTCCCCCATCGATCTGACGGAGTGATCGCGGCGAGGTCCACGGTTTTTGGGCATGTCTTGAGTTTGAAGCCAGGGGGAGCATAGACATTGCTGCATTTTCTTCTAGATTTCTCGTCTGTATCGGATTATTGTGGCAGACATATAGTAATTAGTAGAGCCCAAGTCAGTGCTAGTCAAAGTATCGATGATCCTATTGTTCTCTGTCCCATTTGGATATTTTGCCTGCGGTAGACATCCGATTGTGATGGGGCGAGGGGCTGCGTGCGGGCACGGATGGCCTTTGTTTCGCGTGTGATGGCCGCCCAGGGCACTGCTGTGGGCAAGTTGCCTCGGAGGAGCGGACGTGTCGTTGCCCTCTGAAGCTTCCTGTCCTCTGTCCCGCCACTTGGTCTCCGTCTCTGTGTCCGATCATCCAAATGCCGCCCAAAGGGTTTGCGATTGCCGCCACTACCGCAGCAACCACTGGCACAACTGCAGGTTTGCATTTTTCTGCCCGCATCCCGTTCGCGTGCTGCGGTATCCGGAAGACTTATAACTTCTTCAGATTCTGGCACGTGTCCCCCTCCCCCTCCGTCCTCCAAGCCTCTCAGCCCCCCTCCCGTCTTGAAGCGCTCTCGTTCACCATCATTGCCTGTATCGACCATGGATTCCGACCTCCCTCCCGCTCCTCAAATTGATGGCGAAGCCATGCTCGAAATCTTCGTCCATGACTCAATTCGTTTCACCGGCATGCCACTGAACCCAGATTCTCCCTACGGAGATGGCAAGAGGCTCGCGATCCTTGGCAAGATAGCGTTGGAGGCAGCTTTCACGAACCTCCTCTTCGACAAACGTCCGATGTTAACCGCGGACACTCTTGAGGTATGTGCCCCTTCCGTTATGTCTTTTTGTTGACTTCCCTCACTACAGCACCGCAGTGTGAAGTCGGGAAACTGCCGGACCTAGTTGAAAAGTGGGTTGAGGGGTACAAGTGGCGGGAGAAGGTACGGCATGCGAAGGACATTGACATCAGGACAGCAAAGGTGAGCCCTCCTCATATTCACGGTGTACAACATCTCTCATGCAGTTACAGGAGACTCGCCATCTCATGGACGCGTACGTCGGAGCAGTTTTTGTGGGAGGTGGATATCGGGCTGTCCTCGACTGGATAGCTGCCCTTGTTGATCCCAGCGCGGCGCCGCCGGCTCAACAAGGGCAGCATGCAGAGCCTGACCCCAAGAGGTCCAGGTTGAACCAGCCGCAACCAATGCCGCAGTTTTTTCAGAACCCAGCCCCGTTTTCACCTCCTCAGTCCACATACCCTCAGGCATATCCTCAGATTCATCACATGCAACCACCTATGGCACCGCCCCAACCCCCGATGCCCGCTCCCCCACTTCCACCGAATCCTCTGGCACCCGCGCAGCCTCAGTCTGCGTTTCTCCCGCTGTTCAATCAGACTGCACAGCAGCGCCGCCTGGAAGTGCAATACCCAGCCCAATTCACTGGTCCTGCTCATGCAGGGCGATGGACCGTTCAATGTCTCGGTATGTACATATATGTGACCCTCCTTAATTGACTCATAACAAATTTTCAAAACCAGTCAACGGCATGGAGAAAGGTGTGGGCACAGGGTCGAGCAAGCAGCTCGCAAAGGAGGAAGCGGCACGCCAGGCGTACTACACAATGGGATGGGCTCCCCGTGAGTAATTACCCATCCTCTGAACCCTAGTTCTACATTCACGAACGTCATTGCAGGCGTTTGATATCGGACATGCAACCGAGTGTTTCCCCACGACTACTGTCTGCGTATGCAGTCTTGCTCCAGCGGCCCGAGGTTGGCGCAGTCGTCATTGGGCTCGACATTGTGATCGATGTCGTGCCCGAGGCTGGAACTCAAGCTGGGAAGGCTCCAGATTCGAGCACAGCATCGATTACTTGGTCGAGCCCAACGACCGCGCGGACCTCGGGGTGCTGTTGTGTGTACGGTTATCCGGATGTACACCCTACTTTTCAGCCCATACCGGCGCGTGCTACCGTAGACTGGCCTAAGTAATTGCGCATGATAGGTAATGCATCCATCCTCTTTTCCTGCGCTGCTGTGGTGTTGTGGCATCTCGGTTGTTCTGCTGTTCGTAGATATGGCACTCTTGATTCGTTTATGAATACGCGCGTAATAGTTCTGTATGTTCTCCTTTTAGACAGATTTCATCCTTCCACTATGCGAAAGCACACACCACTCCCCCTATATCAGAAGTCCGTCGACTGAATCACTCTCTTCACCCTTCCGAACATTCCTATCTGACCTTCCTTTCTGTAAAATATTATGATCACGCAGTCCCTTTCTCAACATATGCGCTGAATAATCTCAGTTGGTCATGGACGACGTCGGACTATATACATCTCTTCTTGTCCGAATTCTATTTCTTCCTAGGCTATACAAAAGTACTCGTCATTGCTCAATACAGATCAATGAATCCTGATGATGTTCATCATAGTGGAGTGAGGTTATTGTGGCACTGAGAGTATTCTGGGATGTCGTCCTGAATAGCAGCAAAGAAGTATTTAGAGTAGGTAACTGAAGCTTTAAAGGCATTCGTACTGACTACATTGCGGTCTAACCTATGAGAACCCATGTCTTCAGGGCATGGAAGTATATACATGAACTCGCCTACGTCTAATTTCACAAGCACTGATCGGCGTAAACTTGCTTGCCAGCCTCGCGACACCGCTTGGTCCTTTAATTTGTCGAAAACTACTGTAGTCACGTTGGTGCGAGGCGGTTTTGCCATGATACACGGATACGTCGGGTAAAAGTGGCTTTTCGGGTGGCGCAGCAGATACCCACTCGAAGTGAGTAAGTACAGTACAGCACGGATATGCGCCGGCTGGTACAGATCCGGCGGATTTCTGTACCTGACAAAGGCAACGAAGCAGCCTGAGGCCCGTGCACTCTCGGATGTGGCCGCCTCCGACGGACGACGAACCTACGCCGACGGTCGCTTAGTAACCCACTCGGACCTCATATGATTGGAAAAAGTGTTTCGGGCTTACTTTCGGCGATGACATCCGCGCCGTCCGGGTCGTGCTGGTCCGCGAGGCGTCTCGAAATGGGATTCAAGGCGATGGACAACACGAGCGATGAAGCTGGTCCGTAGTTATCAACCTGGTCGGTCCGTTGCACATTGTCAGCCATGTTTCTTCCGAACTCACCCTTGAGTCCCGACAGCCATTGTAGGATGCTGTGATTGAAGGCTGCCATACACCGGCCGCTACAAAACACAAGACACCCGCTCGGAGTATTTCGTGGGACCATTTTTCGATGAATGGGCAGGGATGAGTAGTGGCCGTCGCTACTCCGTCGCTCGTTCTGCAATCCGATTGGCACCTGACACGTACATGGGAAATAGATCAGGAGAGGTAAAGGTGATGTAGGTGACCATGAACTGCCGACCTGGACGGGACATGGGGAGTGGGGAGGGGTCCCAGCTTGGGAGCGTGTGGACTTACTTACGGGTATAAGGGTAGGTGCCGACACGCTGCATCACTTGTACGCCGCAGACAAGCTCAGGCATCTTCGCCTACCCTCCGCCTGATGCATTGATGACCAATGCAAGCCTGAGCTGACGAAGCTCGTCTGTCATCTTCGTGGTGGCTCGGCGCAGATCGCTGGTGATCTGCTCGCAGCTGCAGCACGATGCATCGGCACATTGTACACGATTTACGAAAATGGGGGAGCACGTAGCTGACGGTCGGGAACATGCTGTCCAAAGCCTCTCAACGCGTGGTGCGACACTTTCGTCCAACTCGTCCTGTGCGCGAACAATGCGGGGGTTCTCGCGCGCCAAATTCACCGAAAAGCCGCGCGTTTCGGATGCACTGTCAAGAAAAACAGATGTCCAGCTCCACGGCCCTTGGGCAGCGGGTATGTGCTCTGGTGCTGCGGCTCGGCGCAATCCAGACGCTGTCGCGAAGATTTCATGCATCACGTCGTGAGCAAAGGATAGAACACCGGAACGTGAAATCCGCACCGTACAGAGCTCCGTGGCATGAGACGTTTCGGGAGGCTTCTGAGAAGCTCAATCTCCGTTTCTCGGTTAACGGCGTTAGCTATATTGACCGGACGAGAGCCTACAGTGCCGAACGAGGTTCAAGTGAATGGTATGTCCTAAATGTCAGTACGTCCAGTCACAACAATGCTATTCGCTCGACAGCATGGGGATTCATACGAAATTCGGCATTGGTCGACTCACCATCTCTTTGGGTTATGATAGGCCGATCCGTCCGTAACAGTTCCACGGGTGAAACGGTTAGATAACGTGGGCATTAATATCTTCACGCTAAAAATGCTTTGTTTTGACCAGTGCTAATACATTACATTTCGCGAGGTTTGTAGGGGCTTCCCAATGGTGCGCCCGAGTCCTTCAGGTAGGTTTGCTGATAACTTAAGCCGCATAGGAAATGCACCGCCAACCGAAATGGCGAGAACGAAAACGAATGGAAAGAAGATATCCACTTCCCTCCTACGGGGAGAAGCGGTCCTGATGGCAGTACGGTAAGAAGTGAAGCCGCTCGGCCAGTGGCACAGACTCACGAGCAAAATCCGCTTCTGACAATGTTTTCTGGATACGCGGTGGACACGAGCATCGGAAGGAAGGCTGGCATGGGTTTGGGAGTGCGGATGTGGTCGCAGGTCAATGAGGACCTAGATTATTCCAGATAACGTGCATACGCGCAGGCAAATTAGACACGACAGCCCATATCCGAAGCTCATAGTATCCTGGCAAACGATCGGAGGTTTCTCATTTATGTCATCAAACTTGGGACTCGGGTGGGAACAACAAAGGCTTGAGATATCGGGACCTCGTCTCAACTCATCTGGATTATGATTGAGAGCGATGTTGGGGGCGACAAATTGCACGAATGGACGACTGTTCGTCAGTGGATGGAACTCGAAGTACAAGCATTTGAACCGATCGGGATTTGGGATGTGACAGAGGGTGAGTACTGACGGACGAGCTGTGAGTTCCGGTGAGTCCATGTGACTAGAGTTGTGACTTGGATCCGTCCACTACCGGCGAGTTCGGGACGCAGGTACAGAGCGTTGGTGGTCCGAGATGGGCTGGAGGGAGGGTTGCATTTTATGTGGTTGCGGTGGGCATAGGTGAACGTTGTTGCGGTCCGAGGGAGGAAGGAAGGTGGGAAGGTTAAGGCGATTGACCGGATGGCAGTGTAAGCACCCGCATGCAGCATTGGTCAGCGGGAAGGACCGGAGGCCGCAGACACAGCAAGCGAGCATATTAATGGCATGCAGCGGCGTGCTGAGCGGGCTCCGAGCGAAGGCGGCTGCAACTTGCAAGTGCGCAGGCTGGGATGGATGGCGCTGGCGAGGAGCAGGATAGCCGGATGTCGGCCGTCTCTGCATGGCAGTAGCTGCAGTACTTCCTAGCATCCGAGGCGCGTCCACCGATCACGTGGGCACCGCAAGCACCCAAGATGGCAACTTGGCCCGAAGGGTCACGTAAGCGAGAGGCAGAAGTGAGTAAGGGGGCTTATGTACCGACTTATACCCTTCTTCCCTCGTCCGCAACAACCTTGCGCCGCCGCCGGGCTTTCTCGACGGCGCCCAACCTCTCTTTTCCTCGTCGCTCGTCTCCCGTCCGTTCTCTTCTCCTGCTTGTCTTCTCCCAATGTCGACCCCGTCCACCTCCAGCTCAACCGCAACATTTGCTGCCCGCGCATATGCACAGGCAAACCCAATCGATCTTACTCTCGAAGACGACGACGACGACGCCCATGCGGTAGAGCGCATGCCCAAACGACAATGCACTCTATCCAGATCCTTCAACGCAAGCTGTTCAAGCCTTCCAACCACTCCTTCCGCCACATATAGCCGCCAATCTTCCTCCGGTCTCTCCCCCGCCATGTCCCATTCAAGCCTTGCTCCCCACCCCGCACAAAGCGCACCATCAGGCTCTCGAACACCACAACCTTCCCATTCCTCATCATACTATCGCGACAACTATGATAACAACTCTCTGAACGCTCTCAGAGCCCCGTTCCAGGGCCCTTCCAACTCCTCCGCCTTCTTTCAGCCCAGCCATCAGCCTCTTCCTCCAATCAATCCGCTTGAACAACCTCTTCCACATCCTCCCCAGTTCGGACCAACTGGAGGTTCTCTGCCTGTCCCTCAGGCGACCGCCCGTCAAGTCATTGACCTTACAGGTTCCCCTTCCCCGCCACTATTGCCCAGGTCGCACCAACCTTTACCGCAGCCTCCGCCGCCGCCTCCTCCTCAACTTCAACCAAGTCTCGGGAACTTGCCTATGGATCTCCCTCCCAAGACACCGGTCTGTATCGGAAACCTTTCCGCGACTGCCCTCGTTCTCTATCCGATCCCATACTTGAACCCACCAGATTACAGCTCCCAAGATTTCGAGTGGGCACCCGTTCGATTGCAGTATGAGCACCTTGAGAATAAGCCCAGCGGCCAGTCGGAAACCATCAACATCCGGCCCCCGTCAGTCAAGGGTTTGAACGGAGAAATCGTACCGGGAGAGACGTTCGCGGTGGTGGAGCAGAAAATTGCTACCCACCTGGGACCGATGCTAGGCAAGGGCCTCATCAGACTAGATGCTAAGATTCGTAGAGGGAATCGCGCTGTGAGTACACCTTCCCGATGCCCCGTCCATGAACTTACGCGCTGTAGCCACCCATACTCCAAATGCAAATGCTCGTGTTTACACCCAAAGGCAATATCCCTGTAGTCTCCCAGTATCTTCTCTCGAACGGCTTGTACCTAGACCACCCCACTCTTCCCTGCGACGTCCAGCATGCGTCTTCTGGTTACTACTATAACCCGCATAATCCTCCACCTGGCGGTCATTCCCGAGGCGGCCCGTCGGTCCCTACTCGTCCGGGTTATATGGGTCCAGGTGGGAACACTTTCAGCAGGTGGAGCGCACCCGTTGTTTCCGGTCGGAGTGTGGAGGTGCAACGCAGTCAGGTGGACGAGTTGTTCAAGAGCCTCAAGGGTGGAGACGAACTCGAAGACGCAGAGCCTCGTGCGTGCTTGCATTACCGATGGTGGGTATCGTACACTCAAGTTGACTGACCTTCGGTCTCCGGCTATAGCACCCGAGGTCGCCACGAAATTATATCCTCATCAGCTAAAGGCTTTGACGTTCTTGCTTGCCCGGGAACAAGAGCTGGCAGGCCCCTGTCGGAGGCAAACGTCCTTGTGGCAAGAGAGGGTCAACCCTCTATCACATCAGGCTTCTTGGATCAATATCGTTACACAGGCAGAAGAATTCTCTAAACCCTTTGAGGCAAAAGGTGCTATTCTTGCTGATGACGTACGTCCTATTTCAAGTAGCCTGGACTGCGAATTGAGCACGCATATGCTCACATCGTCTCCATAGATGGGTTTAGGGAAGACCATCACCTGTCTCTCCCTAATTGCAGCCACGTATCGTACAGCACGCGCGTTCGCTGAGACGCCACTCACACCCCCGCCAACCCCACCCCCTCGCTCATCGGATGCACCATTGACAGCTTCTCATTTCCAGGGGAGCGTTTGGGGCATCCCACCACCGTCTATCGAACCCCACGGCTCGTTGACGTCGTCGAAGGCGAGCAAGAAGATGGCTAAAGAGCAAGACCGCATGGAAGCTCAATACACTCGGGCGTGCAGGATCAAGATGAAGAGCCGTGCCACTCTGATCATCTGTCCCCTGTCGACGGTGGTGAACTGGGAGGATCAGCTCAAAGAGCATTGGCGGGGAGAGGTGGCTGTCTGCGGTGGACAGTCTGGCGTGCCACCGCCTGCTAGCCAACCATCGACCTCCAGCCTGTCGATGCCCACGGGCTCGCAGCTCGATATCAAGGCCGAAGAGAAGAAACCTTCACTCGGACGGGTGCGTGATGGCCCAGTTCTGCGGGTGTACGTCTACCACGGGAATGCTCGACGTTGCGATCCAACGTTCCTGGCGGATTTCGACGCTGTCATCACGACCTATGCCACTCTTGCATCTGAGTTCTCGAAGCAGACGAAGAGCTTAGAGGCAGCGGATGACGATGACGACGAAGATGGGGACGGCGTCAGCAGCGAGGGCTTCATCGAGGTGGACAACTTTGGCCAGCCCGTCACAAAGTCTAAGGGCAAGAAGGCGAAGAAGCGGAAGAAGGCCTCTGGTTCTTCAGCAGAGGCGACCAGTGCACTGCAGAGCATCCACTGGTTCCGAGTCGTCCTTGATGAGGCGCAGTGGGTGTATGCGTAATCATGTGACGTTAGACCGCTAACAGATGAATCTCCTCACAGTTCCATCAAAGAGACCAACACAGTCGGCTGCCGCGCTTCGTGCGATCTCATTGCGGACCGTCGCTTATGCCTCACGGGCACTCCCGTGCAGAATAAGCTCGATGATGTCTTTGCGCTCATCAAGTTCCTCCGCCTTGCGCCTTTCGATGACAAGAATACCTGGAACGAGTTCATCGGCACTCCAGTCAAGTATGCGCAGCCTCTTGGTATAGCTCGTCTTCAGACGATCATGAAGTGCATCACGTTGCGTCGCACGAAGGAGTCTCGCGCTGAAGACGGCAAGAAGATTCTCTCCCTCCCTCCGCGCAGCGACGAACTTCGCTATCTAAAGTTCGACCCCCAGGAGCAGTCCATCTACGACCAGTTCTTCAACGAGTCCAAGGCAGAGTTCCACGAGTTGTCACACAAGAACGAGGTGATGAAGAACTACGTAGGCATCCTCCAGAAGATTCTTCGACTCCGCCAGATCTGCGACCACTTCGAGCTTGTGCAGAATAAAGGTCTCGGGCTTCCCGGTGATGCCCTGACATCGTACGATGACGTTGTCGCAACAGTCGCCCGTGAGGGCATCAACGCCCAACGTGGAGCAATGATTTTCGCCCTTCTCAAGGAGGCCGGTACGACACAGTGCGTCGAATGTCAAGGAGAACTCTCTGCGTCTCTAGAAACGACCAACGAGGGTCTGGCGGAAGTTGACTCTACTCCAGCGAAACGCGGACGGAAGCCCAAGGCCTCGGCGTCGACTTCTCGGGCTTCCACGCGCCAGAACAGTCCAACGGCTCCCCAACCCGTTCTCACGCGATGTCAGCATCTGTTCTGCGCTGAATGTTTCCGGACCTCGACCTTCCCCGGATGGCCGAATGTTCAGCCAGACGCCCCGCGAGCCTGTGCCGTTTGCCAGACAGTGCTCCTACCCAGCGACGCGGTTCAACTCAGTCTTGACTGCGCCATACTGGACAGCTTTATCTCTGGCGGCGCGAAGAAGAAGCCGGGAAAGAAGGAGAAGCGGCAGAAGGGCATCGCCATCGAAGACTTCCATCCGTCGACGAAGGTCCGAGCGCTGCTCGGAGATCTCATCCTGTTCTCGAAGGCGAACCCGTACTCGGCGAACTACGATGCCAACTCGGTCGAAGTGCAGATGGTGGATGGCGATGGGAATTGCATCGACGAAGGCGTGACGAAGACGGTCGTGTTGTACGTGTGCTCATCTGTTTTGCTTTGCTGTGATGGGATGTGTGTTGACTGGGCGGCGCTTCAGTTCACAATGGACAAGTATGCTTGACAAGTGAGTCCCTTTGCCTTCAGTTGTGTTTCTTCGTGTGACTGGTCATGATCAGGGTGGAGGACGCGCTCGAAGTCGCGAATATCCATTATGATCGTCTTGATGGGACCATGAAACGTGACGAACGGACACGAGCCATGGAGGCGCTGAAGCACGACCCTGGCTGCGAGGTACTTCTGGTTAGTTTGAAGGCAGGTGGCGTTGGTTTGAACCTCACCGCGGCTCAACGTGTCTACTTGATGGATCCCTATTGGTACGTTTCAACTTGGCTTCGATCGTAGGGTAGATTGTTGATTGGTTTTCGTCTAGGAACCCCGCGGTGGAGAACCAAGCTGTTGACCGTATTGTGAGTAGAGCATCAACAGGTCTCGCCATCCTTTTCTCATCGCCCTCCAGCACCGACTTGGTCAGACGCGGCCTGTCACGACAGTGAAGCTGATCATTGAGAACACCATCGAGGCCCGCCTGCTAGAGGTTCAGAAGAAGAAGACCGAGCTTGCGAACCTAACGCTCGGTCCTCCACTGAGCAAGTCTGACATTCAGGCACGTCGTTTGGAGGAGCTCCAGCAACTCTTCGCGTCATAATTTATTCTTGCACTTTCGTATGGCATACATTA
Organism: Ganoderma meredithae; assembly: GCA_022814645.1. NCBI lineage: Eukaryota > Fungi > Basidiomycota > Agaricomycetes > Polyporales > Polyporaceae > Ganoderma > Ganoderma meredithae. Next base: position 58,266 of record JAKLMY010000116.1, read on the forward strand.
CTGCATTATAAATGTCTGCGTATTTTGGTACTGTACTAGATCTCGCTAACCGCCTTGTCGTTGCTTGTCGCTATGTTTTCTTGTTCATTGCCAGAGTTGCAGATTTCGATCCTTTGGGGAGGTGTGTACGCAGAAATTGTTGAGATTGTTGAGGGAGACGTGTTGTATTATGCGTAGGGCAGCATTCTCTAGAACGCGAAATGCGCGGCGCTCTTGCGTCGACCTAGAGCGTACACGACAATCTGCGCGACGAAAAGGCCGATGGTGACCCCAATCGCAACTTGAATCATCCGAATTCCGAGCTCGAAACTGCCAGAATATCGCTCTATAGAGCTGCGGTACGGCTGAATGAGTCCTCCGCCGCTACCGATAGCCGACTATACCAATTCCGTCACTGGTCGGCGAGGAAACAAGCTTCTAGACGGATGCGGACTTACCGGCACGAGGAACAACACACCAGTAACCATGGACGTGAATGCGGTGCCCCCGACAAGCCGGGAGTATGCATTCCCGCAGAAGCCGATGACGAATGCACCAGAGGCTGACACAATGTCCGCTCGATCTGGTATAAAGTGGTTCGCGGTGCGGTTGGCGGCGTAGGCGAGGCATGAAAACAGAACCATGATTGGCAGCTGGATGCTTCGGATGGATTGCAGGTTCGAGATGGAGGAGCATATGGAATAGACGGGCACGAGGAAGAGCGTCGTCCACCACGGAAACGGCTGTCTCCACCAAGGCCACGAGGGGTTCCGATAGCAACCTGTGCCATACGCCGTGGAGATGTTTAGTGATCGCCGTGAAGGTTCGCGAGGGTGTAAGAGTCGTCGGTCTTACCTTGAACGATGTGGCTTTGGCCGGAATCCTCCGTCTCGACAAACGTGAAGGTTGCACCAAGGTTGGCGATAGGAATGGACGTGTTGGAACTGAGGATGTATCCATGATACGTCTCAGACTCTAGCAACATCGTTTCGGAAAGGTGCCGGCGCGCCGCAGGATTTACGAGGAGGTAAAAGTCCGAACCGATCGTCAAACCGAATCCCTATTGAACCTTGATCAGAAACGGTTGGAGAAGTCATGGTAGCGTGAGACTCACTAGGAACAAGGTGTAGATGATCGCATACACCATCCTCACGGAACCACAAAGGATGTTCCTTGACGTCAGCTCTAGGGCGGCGATCACTAATGTTATCTCTTAGTGTTTATCATACATAAGTACCCCCGAGGCTGAGCGATGGCACTCACGAATCGTGAACCCAGGCAAGATGAGCACAACGCCCGCAGACGATATCGCACTGTAGCAGAATAGGTTGCCTGGAAGGGTCCCAAGTGCCCGCGCAAGGAATGAAACGACGATGGAGACGGAGATTCTGTCAAAACTAGTCAGTCCTCTGGCCTCCGGCAGTTCGTGCGGATGATAAAGGGCTTACTCGTAGACGTTCGCATAGATCGCACTCTTTGATGCCGCGTTGAGGCCTAGGTACTGCAGCACGGACGCGCTCGCCCCGCTGACGAACATATCCACGATTGAGCCTCCAAAAGCGAGCACGCAAATGATCGATGCGCAGAGGAACGCCAGGACGCAGCGAAACCAGATGCTATACAGCGGCCGCGCCTGCAAGATGCGTTTGAGCCGCTCACACCCCTCGGTCGTACCGATCCTGTCGTGGAGGACGTCGCGGTAGACGATGTGGATCTGCTGCAACTTCGTGAGCGCAACGCGTCCCCCAGCGCGCACAAAGTGCGTCTCGGATGTACGCGTGTCCTCGTCCATGAAGGTGACGATGATCAGGTTCGGGAGGTGTACGAAGGCTACGTTGACGTTCAGGGTCTCCCCGGCCGAGTGCAGCTGGGATTCGATTCGGTGCGAAGGCGCCCCGAAGGAGAGCAGGGCCTTGGCGAGGCGCAGGATGAACTTCTGTCTGGAGATATAGTCTACACTCGACTGCGCTGTTAACAAGGATCCTATCGTGGCGGTAGCCCGGCAAGCTTACCTTCTACATGGTCCACGATACTCGTCCGCCTTATCTCGCGGATCGAATGGCTCCGGTCCCGATAACTCATCACCCTCACCTTCTCGCCTTCATCCTTTCCCTCTGGTTCATAGAGCGACGACGCGGACATCCTCCTCAACATCGCCTTACCCCCGACACTGCTTCCACTAGGACTTCGGGAGCGCACTGTGCCATGTTGCAACCCGTATTGAATGAGCTCTGCAACAACCCCGTCATGGCCGCGATTCTCGCGGTGAGATCGTCCCTGGCCGCCACCGCCCTCCTCGGCGGAACTCAAAGTGCGTCTTGGAACTCCTGTGTGAAATTCGAAGAAATCGGAGTCGGAGTCCATAGTGGACGTCCTCCGGGGAAGCATGGCACCGCGGGGGCCGGGTGCGGTTGGCTCATTGACGATCGTGCGGGAGGACCCTGCAAAGGACGGCTGAGACTGTCGGATGAGATTCCCCGATGTTGCTGTTGAGCCTCCGTAGATAGTGACATCCGTGTCCCGACCGTTCTGAAGGTGCGCGGCGGCGGCGGCAAGCTTCCTCGGGTGTGGGGTGGGATACTCGCGGCGAGTTCGAGGGGACGTGTCGTTATCATATCCGGAGCGACTTTTGCCAACTGGCATCGACGGCGAGAAGGCGATGGACCCTCTACGAGAAGCCATGGCAACGAAAAAATGCACGGTATGAGGATAAGGGGGTATAAAACCTAAAAAGACCAGCTTTGAACGGGGTTGGGAGCTGGGACCAAGTGGATCCAACGGGAGGTGGAAGTGTAACGGCTGTGGCTGACTGGAGCAAACGATTGGTCCGCGCATCGAGGTCGAGCCGAATGAACAGCAGGGGTACAATATTCGGTCCTAAACGTAACCTGAAAAAAAACTCGTATTAGTCGGTGGCAACCACAGAAGGGCGTATTTTCTCACCTTTGTCCGTCCGCTATGACAATGGTAATAGTAACGTACAGTAGGCATCATATGATATCTGCGAATGAGAGACCTCCTACTTACCAACACATTTTGAACACAACGCTCGAGCCACTGGCTTATTCAATGCATACAGCGATATGAATATAGGTAGGGTTCCATACATACACCCCACAAAAACCATACGAATGAAGTCCAGAAAAAGCTGTCTTCACTGTCCACACATAAACGCATACAGAGGGCTGCCGCCTGGAGGAGACAAGACCTCTGTCACCTGCTTCCGGACCATAAAACGTGGTGAGCGGTGTGGACCTCCTTCCCATGACAACCATCAAACATATACGCACATAGCAAAAACGATTTCCTGGCAGAGGTCATGACCCCTTCGATCCGATGAGGATTCGAATCTTCCGCACAGGAGGCTCAATGTCCCCGTTGTCGGCGAGCCTCTGCGCCTCCAGGATCTCACGGCGGAGCTGTATCCCCTCGTCCACCTCTGCTCTCGTAAGTGGGTCGGGGAATGGCAACTCCCAGCCATTGTGCAAGGCGCAGTTCCATAGTGCTATCCGACCGCGCATGTCACTAGCGTGATGACGAAAGCGCCAGTCAGCCAACGTCGCAAAACTGTGAGAGAGAAATAAACCCCGGCTCACCTCTGATACTGGTCGATCGCGCACTCGAACCTCGCTCTGCTCGCCTGTTCGTTGTAGTCCTCCTCCGTCCACCCGAACTTCTTCAAAATCTCGTCTTTTGCCTGCACGTGTACAAGCAGCTCGTCCCACATCGCCTCCTTCGTCGAAAGAACCCAGGTAACAGTACGATAGAGGTGCATATACTTGGTCTGCTCGTCTTGTGACTGAACCTTCTCGACGGGGAAGATGTCAATGACTTGCTCTCCACCTAGCGAGGTACCCTCAAGCATCACTGACGGACGTTTGGCGGATTTAGATGACGTCGATCCGGAAGAGTACGAGCCCGCTTGACTTGTGGTAGAGAGCATTGATACGGCCTCCGGATCTCGTGGAGGGGAAGGGGGGACCTCAGGGGCGTCGATGTGGGGAAGAGAGGTGACAGAAGAACTAGGCGATGAATCACATTTGGCTACTTCTTCTGGTGAGAGACGAAGAGTAGATGAGGGGGATGTTCTAAGGGATCCTCCGTTTGAGAAGGTCTCCGTGCGGGGACTGCTTGGAGGAGAACCATTTCGAAGGGGTATCGAAGACCCCGCGCCATTGGATGGGTGAGAAATGGCACGGGGTAATGGGGGTATCGTCGTGTCACGGATTGGCATAAGAGGGCCAAACGGGGCAAATGGAGGAGATTGATACTGTACAACCGGTGGCGATAATACACGTGAGAAAAATGCTCCAAAGTATCCGGGTAATATTGAGGTGGGGTGGGCATTGATGAATCTAGTGGACCATACATCTTCATAGAGCATCTCGAGAAGCTCATGTTCGTGTCTGTGGTTCGATGTCGTAGATGGTCCATTGTAGGAAATGCGTGCCGGAACGCTTCCTGTTGTTGAGAGACTTCGAGAACGCGCTCGTAGTGGATCAGTGTACCATCGTGGTAGACTGGGAAATATTGCATCTACAATACATGGTGAGTAAGTGAACACACGGTGATATGAGACTTGCCCACCTTCTTCAATGTGCTCAATAGTAGCACCTGGTTTCATGACACGGCGGATCTCCTGAAGATAACACATAAGGCACCGGACATGGCTCAAAAGGTTAAACGTACTTCATACAATGGATACCACTGCACAAAGCGATGAGCCCACAAATTGTCATGACATTATGCAACATTGATCACCAACCTTGTTCTCAGGGACACCGAGCGCGATGCCATTGATATGGACATGATCAAACTCTTCATCTTCGAAGGGCAATTTATTTCGCAAGCTAAGGATGGTCATTCAGAGAAGGTGCATTAACGGTAGGAAGAGGGTAAGCATACATGTTTGAATGAACCCATTCTATGCGTTCAGCTATTTCTTGTTCGAGTACTTGGAGGGGTATTTGCATGTTGACCATATCGAGCCCGACCTAAAGTGCAATGAGGCGAAGGCCGAAGCGTACTGGAAAGACCGCACTCACAAATGTGGCTTCGGACCAAAGTTTAGCGGTGGAGATGACCCAGAGGCCCAGCTGGACAAGGATGACCATGGGTATGGGAGAAGAGACAATTGATAGCAACGCAACGTACACCTGTGCCAATGTCCAAACATCGCGTAGGCTTGGGCTTTCCTTCAAAGTCAACATAGGACGACCGTCCCTTGGATTCAAGCAGGACGGCATTGTCGAGACTTTGCCTAAGGGAGAGGATGGTGAGGCGTGGATGGAGAAAAGGACATGGGGAGTACGCACAGCTCCACGACTTGGCTGTCGAAGGAACTGGGATAGGGGGCCTTCTCTCTGTCGTATGCGTGAAGCTTGGAACTGTTGCGGTAGAGAAACTGGTTCTCCTTCCTGTGGATGTTTCTGCGGGAGGGATCGGAGGAGTTGGAGTGGGTAGCGGTTGAGCTACAGCTGAGGCGGGTTGGCCGGCAAGGGTGGGGGTAAGGGGGGCCCATTATGGAGGGGGAGGATGGTCATGGATAGGAGGAAGATGAGGGGAGTGGGGGTGACATGACGGAAGGAGAGGCCGGGACCCAGTCGCCATATTCGCAGGAGGCTCAGGCGGCTCGTCCTCTCTCAGCCTCAGCCTCTCCTCCCCCCGCCCGCAGGCGCCCACCCCATCCCCCCGATCCAGATCGCAATCTCCTCCTCGCGACCACGCACACCAGCCAGCCCCGGCTTGCTCCCCGACCGCCCTCCAGCCTCCTCCAGCTGCCCTCGATAGAGCCCTTCAGATGTCCCGAAGCCTGTGTAAAGGCTCCGGCTCGCACGGGGCTTGAGAGGTCTTTCCCCTCCGCTCCGGAACAAATGGGCGGCGGCGGTATGCTCGAAGCATGAGGCCTGGTGGGGGCTTATCAGACCGCACGAGATTCGGACAAAGCAAGAATGCTGGAGACAGACGGGATCACGCCGGAAGATCGAGAGTCTAGAGACAACCAACGGTCCCCATGCCACGGAGGGTGGCCGAGGTCTGCATAATGTATAGGAGCCCCGCCACGTGTGCCGTGGGGAGTTGGCGGAGAGGCTGAAAGGCAAACCCGCTCAGATCTGGGTGCAAGATCGCCCGTCCACGGCCGCCCTGGACAGCGCTGCGGATGTCCGGCATATGGTATAGGTCTCCCGGAAGAGTGTGGCCGGAAGCCACAAGGCTCGCACTCCACCCGCCTCCGCGCCACGCCGGCACCCCTTGCACCTCATCTGACTGCGGCAGTACTTACCTCCACCACTCCGTTACTGACCGTGACAATGCAGCGGCGCAAGCCCTTCTCTGCAAAGCAGCGCAAGGAGCAGCTCCAGCTCAAGCGTGCCATAAAGCGAGGCGACGTCTCTCCTCCCCCGCCATCTAAGCCAGACCGCCGCAAGAAAGGCCGCACTAGGGGCAACACACTGCCCCCTTCAACCACACGCACCACCGCAGCCGACTCTACCCGCCGTCTTGAATCCTCCTTCGTCAAACTTCCTCCCGCATTTTTGGACAGAACAAAAGTTCTAGCTTCCACATTACCTCTAGCTCGTCCTATACCATCCGAGCTCGCGATCCTCTCGGATGTTGACCAACCCCTCGCTGCCTCTGACGCTGTCGCTTGCCCAAAGCGTCCGAAATGGCGGTATGATATGTCCAAGAAGGAGGTTGAAGCCAACGAAGAGGGCCTCTTCAAGAAGTGGCTCTATCAGACTGACACCGCTGTGAACGCATGGTGCAACCCCAGCAGCACCCAGGATGCCCCAAAAACCTCATCTGCACTCGTAACCCAGACAGAAGGTGGTCGCAAGGGTTCTGACGCGATATCGGACCAAATGCCCCCCGCTCCAACCTCCTTTGAGCGTAACCTCGAAGTATGGCGTCAGCTGTGAGTATCACACAGTTTAGCACTCATCCCCATATTGCTAGCGACACTTACCAATCATCTCCGGCAGATGGCGCGTCACGGAGATCTCGCAGATTATCCTCGTCCTTCTCGACTCTCGCTGCCCGACCTTACACTTTCCACCTGCGTTATCGTCGTATCTTTCCAGCATCCCGCATTCATCTCGGCTTCGTACCATCTTGGTCCTGACCAAGGTTGACATCTCCGGACCTGATCGTGCCGCAGCATGGATAAGATATCTCAACGCCTTCTATCCCGCCATGCGTGTGGTTCAGGTCGAGTCTTATACCGAAAAATACCCGGACGCCTGCGGATCATCCAGCGCAAGGAGGCTATTTGAACCTCATCTCCCCTCTGCGTTCCGACAAACGCTGGTGAATGCTCTTCGAGCAACGCACGCCGAGCTTCTCGAGCCCCCGCTGGCTGTCAAGAACAATCCAGAACGCCTTGCTACATGGCGACCGAAGACTAAATCCGCGGTGGATTGGGATGCTGTCCTCAAGGCACATGGTGGTCAGGTTGGTACGGCGATCGGTGGGGCTGCGGCCCCGAAGGCTGTCAAGATGGACCCAGGGGACCACGACGACGCCGATGACCAGACAGAAGACGATAACTCCGAGCCTGAATTCTTGACCATCGGACTCATTGGTGCGTTCAAAAGTCAACCTGCGGCAGACTGCTTCGTCTCATCGTGGTGTGCCTGTCGCGGCGAATAGGCCAGCCCAACGTGGGGAAGTCCTCCCTCCTGAACGCCCTATTTGGCACGCAAAAGGTCAGGGCTTCCCGGACACCTGGGAAGGTGAGATACTCAATTGGGCCGTCGATGCGCCGCCCAAGTGCATGCATATCTGACTTCTCGGTTTGTCGCGGCAGACCAAGCATTTCCAGACGCTGTTCTGGACGCCCGAGGTCCGGCTCGTCGACTGCCCCGGCCTCGTCATCCCCAACTATGTCCCGATGGAGATGCAGGTGAGGCCTGCGCTGTATGAAACCTAATGTTTGAGTTCGGCCGCTCATGCAAGAACCCTGTCCATCAGGTATTGAGCGGGATCCTCCCCATCTCACGCGTCTCAGCCATCCCGCTGTGCATCTATCATGCCGCACGCCTTGTCCCCCTCGAAAAGGTCCTCGGACTCGCACACCGGTCTGTCTGCTCCCCAGCCCCTGAGGACAAGCGCACATGGCGCGACGGCATGCGTCCGGCGGCGTCTGGACCCGGCGAGACAGGTCAAGAGCGCCAGAAGGAGATGGTGTGGACGGCGATGGACATCCTCACGGCATACGCCACCAAGAAAGGGTGGGTTACCGCGAAGGCGGGGCGGCCGGACGTAAACCGCGCGGGGAACGCCAGTACGTGCGCGATCTCCATCTCTGTCATGCAGCCGTCCGAGATCTGCTGACTGTGCATATGCACTCCAATCTTTTGTCCGTTACGGCACGGTGTCAACTGTCTCGAACCCGTCCGGATTCGCTGCGGCGTGCTTGCTTACTTCCGGGGTGCGCGCCTTCCGCATATCACATTCAAACACTGATCACAGTCCTGCGCGCGCTCGCCGAAGGGCGGATACGTTGGGCATTCTGGCCTCCCGGCACCGACCTGCAGACGATCGCTGGACACTGTCAAGGCGCAGTCGACGGCCCTGAGGACGGCGTAGGCATCTGGATTGCGCACGACCCGCATGGCGGCAGCCAGGATGTGTGTGATGAAGATTACGACAGCGAACGGGCTGACGAGGACGGCTATCCAGGCGCCAGGTCCGAGGACGAGGCTGAAGACTGGGAGGCATCCCCTGCTGACGGAAGTGAAGAGGTTTCAGAAGACGACGGGGAGGATGCAGTCCCTGGGCCTGCAGCGGCTGGCGGCCTCGGTCGTCAGATAGCCGGTACAGGCAGTCGATTCGGGGCCCTCGTGTTGGAGGACGAGGACGACAATTAGTGAAGAGGGATGTGCCTAGACGACGAGTATTCAGCTGTGCCTTAAGTAGTCTGGCCAAAGATGTCAACTCAAGACTGTTCCAGGGGTGCATGCACGAAAGAGGGACGTGAGATTTTTCATTTCGCTGCTCACACAGGTTAACACGAGAACCGTGTGTTCCTGAATGTGAATGTGTCCGCGAACATTACAGCAAACGATGATTCATGTTGGCTTCATCCGCTCACCACTGCCACGTGGTTGTTACTGATGCGTTACTGCACAGTGACATTGCCAAAAGAGGGTCGATAAGCATGTGTAGCTAGCGCGTAGAAGGTGAACAAGGTCTTTGCGTGTCTACGGAGCCGTGGATGAAGCCAACCTTACAATCTGCAGGCCGAGACTCAATTAGGGAAATACTGGACCCCATGATAAATCTATATATGTTCCATGCGACCGACCACAGTCGTCATGCATTCCATTTGATATCCTTGCCAGCAAGGCGAGCCGCACTGTGCTGTGCCGTTCAGTCGAGGAGACAGACGGTGGGTCGACGCGCTGTCTTGCCAAATCGTCACTGTACGCACATGAAGCAAACATGAAATATCAAGGGCAAGAAGGGGAGCAATAGAACTACCGTCTCATCATACGAAACATACGCAACCGGCATCAAGGGAACGTTGAAGCGTCCAGCGGGAATGTGAAGGAAGCACCCATTTCGAACACCGTATTTCGAATTGCGCACTTCCGGACACGAGCAAAACTGATACTTGGTAGATAATCAAACAGACAAGGAAACGGGGTTGTGAAAAAATAAACATCGATGACGTCGGGGGAGATGGAAAGTACGGAGGGGGTAACGTAACTGAAAAATTGGGGGCCCTCGAGCAGGAGGGACTGTACGAAGACGAGGGCCCTATTGACAATGACGTTCATAGCAAACAGGTATCGTTGTAAGCGCGATCCACTGCTATCCATACACCGAGAATACGCACTGCGCCAGTTACATCACGTCACATCGCGTACACCGAGCCACTCCCTTCTCCTGGCACGCTTAGTAGCGCACGCCGGTGTTATAGTCGTACGCGGCATAGTCAGCGCGCGTACCACTGGGCCCGCGGTGGAGCTGCGCCATAGAAGGCTGGGGGCTCGGGCCGCGGTGGAGGTCAGCGTAGCCACCGACGGGGGCAAGGGCGGAGGGACCGGCGGTAAAGTCGTGCTCGGGAAGGGCGTCAAGGCCGGCGTGGCCGTGTCCTGAGGAGTGGAACGAACCGTGGGAAGCAGCCGAGTTGGCGCGGCGATGGCTCGGGAGGCCAGACTCTTCGGGGCCCGTGGGCTGCCAGTCGATGGGCTGCATGCGGTCGTCGAAGTTGGAGGACGGACGGAGCTTCCACTTGCGGAAGAGGGTCCACGCAAGGGCGATGAAACCAAGAGAAGCGGCGATGACGATGATCACGGTGAGGGTGGTTTTGGTGATCTTGTTGGGGTTGTCTGACGCAGCACCCAGCAAGGCGCCAGAGCTAGCCGAGGGCTGGGACGAATCGCTCGCGGTGACAACAACGGTGGAAGTGTGAGTGGACGACGGTAGGGTATCGGTTGGGGTCGCCTGGGTAGGCGGAGCAGCTTCGGTTGTGCTGCTGGATGAAGTGGTGCTCGTGGTAGACACGGTGCTCGAGGAGGAGCTTGTCGAGGACGACGTGGACGAAGCCGAGGACGAGGAGGTGTCACTGGCAGCCGAAGAGGACGCGGTGCTGGTGGCAGACGTCTTGAAAACGAGGCAGTTCAGTGTCTGCTCCCGAACATCGCTTCCATTCCTGCACTCACCGTCCCAGAAGTAGACGTCGCCGATGCGGACGGGCTGGTGACAGACAGGCTAGAGGCCGTCGCGCTGTCCGAGGGCGTGCTGGCCGTGTCGGAAGCCGTCGCAGATGTCTCGGCGGTCCCGGCAGAGGCAGAGGTGCCCTCAGCGCCGACGACAGGGATGATAGGGAAGATACTGTCATCGGGAATGCGCTTCTTGATCATGCGGTTCAGGGAGGCATGGTCGCGGGGAGAGTGAACGAGCGAATTCGCCTCAGATACGGTGGCCAAGCCCAGGGCGGCGACGAGGCAAAGGAGTGTGAGAGCGACCTTGCTGTTGCGGGCAAACATGGCTATTATGTTCAAGGGGGAATCGTGGACGGACGGTAGAGGACGCTGTGTAGAAAAGAAGCAGGCTACCAGTCAGCGTCCAGCTCTGCTGGGGGAGGCTGTCCCCGTTTTGCGACAGGTGTCGAGGACAGAAGACGGTTCCGAGACCAGCCCGGGAGGCGGACAGAGGGTGGTGGTGGTGGGAGGAGGAAGACGGACGTACTGGACGTGGGGGCGGGGCGTCCCCGTCTAGAATATGGTTTTGTCGGCTGATGAAGGAGAGAAAGGAGAAAGGAGCGGAGGATGGCTGGAGCCAAGGGGCGTAGAGCGCGGGAGGAGGGAAACAAGACCTGAACAGTGTGAATCCTTCCTCGGCGATACCAAGGTAACCATCCCCGCCCACCAATCACAGCCCCGCGCCTCTCCCGGCTTGTCGCCCGCAGCACCCTGGCCGTGTCCTTTCTGACGTTCAGCTGTCAGTCCACTCGTTTCCACACACGATCATCGCATATCACCTCTCTACGGAGGTGAGCCACTACTAGACTAGCCGCCCCCCAAGTCAACAGGGGGGCCATACACTACACGGCAAGAGAGGAGACAGAAGGGTGGAAGGGATATAAGTCAAGCCAACGAGGTATTCGAATTACTAGCACGCAAACAGTCCATCGCTCGTCGTATCTTCGTAAACAAAAGGACAGAAAAACAGCCAGCGTCCATCCATCTCCATCATCAGTTGTGGCTCGTCAGCGTCCAGCTGTCGATGGGCACCGACGGAGGCGTCACGAAATCACTCGATGACATTCCATCCCATTGCGGATTGAACAACACCTGCAGGCTGTACGAACCCGCCGGCAGGTTGATCATCACCACAGTCACGCCTGGATTCGGCTGGTCCACCTGGCCCGGTGGCAACGCCGGGTCATCGTCGAACCGTTGCGCGGGTCCCGTCGTCATCGACACCCCGTCAGGAGCGTTCAGGATGGTCATCTGCAGCTTCTTGTCGCCGATCGTCAGCGTCGCAGACGTGCCAGACACCGACACCGTCGCGTTGGTGTGCATACGCCACATAATGGAGCCGGAGGCGTTGATGTCGTCCTGGAGCAGCACTTGCTTGCGGCCGTTCAACAAGCGAATTCCCCGCTTGAACGACGTCCTACAAGTCCATGGTCAGCTCGTTGCTCCCGTTGTCGTACACTTGATATCTAACTTACACATTGTCGTATGCAGACGTAAGGTCCGCAGTGAAAAGTGCCGTGTCGTCCTTCTCGACGCTGAAAACGGTACTCGAGCCCTGGGTGGTGCCCGAGGTTAAGTTCTGAAGGATGATTGGTTGTGCGGTAACCAGTTGGTTGGCCTGATTGACAAGGATCGTGTTCTGACCCTCGGTACGCTTGCGGTAGTACAGCCAACGGTCACTCTGCTGAGTGTCGTTGCTGAAGTAGCCGGTAGAGAGGTAGTCGCCTGAGCCAAGCTCACCAGCCCAACGCGACCCGAGGGCGTCGAGCACGAAGTCACCGCAGTCAAGGTCATTGTGCGTCTGGTGTCCCTGGAGCGTGCCCGCCTTGATGCCAACGTACAAGGCGTTCTCGTCTGTCCAGGACGAACGCATAGCCGCCCATTGATCCGTATTGTTGGTGAAGAAGTGGTCAATGGCGAGGCCGTCCCAGAACGCGCCAACCACACTCGGGTTGTACCAGAACATGCTCCATGGCTCCGGGGCATCGTGTTGATCGCGCTGGAACAGCACGTACTCGGGGTGGTTGTAATGGTCGCCATAGAGGAGCATACCATTTGCGGTGGAGGAGTATTTGTTCGGGCCATGGTCTCCCCATGAGAAGAGCGAACCAGGACCAGTAATGTGCATGTGGAAGAGACCCGTGAGCTGGAAATTAGGGTTCACGTCGAGGAGACCGTAATCAGAGCCGGTGGCGGTCATGAGGGAGGAAGCCATCTCGGCGTGGCCAGTGGTGCCGAAGTACCAGTAGTTCGCGGTCTCGGCCCAACTGCCATCAGGCGAAACAGCGAGTGCACAATTCTGTTTCGCGTTATCCACGGTAAGAGCGAGGAGCTGCTCTGCCGTGCCAGTAGTGTCATCGCCGAGAATTGCGAGCGCACCGACGGTGAGACCGCCATTGCACACACAATTCCAGTTGCCGTAGATGTTCGAAGACCACCAACCGGTGTAGCGGTTGTCGCTGTTACTGAACGCTACGACGCCACGTGAGAGACCGTATTGAATTAGAGATGTCCGGACCTGGCTTTTCTGTTCGTCGGTGAGGATGTCGTAGAGCCAGTCGTACGCGTAACCGAAAGCAGCGCTGAGTTCGGCGGTATCGAGGAAGTGAGTAGGGTTCCACTTGTCTTCACCATCCGGACCGAAGGCTGTGGTGCCATTTCCAGCAGCGTTCTAGGGGAAATAGATCGATATTGGGACCCAAAACCAACGGGTATGGTCATACCTGAAGCTCCTTGAAAGCGCGGTCAACCCACTTGGTGTCGTTCGTCATGCGATAGACGTAAGAGAAAGCCTTAATCCTCATCTTCACCTCACGTGCGTTGTCGAGGATACCACTGTCGCCGTCCATATAATACTGAACGACAGGGAGATCGTAGTATGCGGTCGCGTTGGCGAAGATGGACTCGTTCCAGTACTTGAGGTACGGCTCTTGAGCGATGAGGCCCGGAAGAGCTGCCCACTTGTACGCAGGTGCGATCAGGCGGGGGCGATCGGTGCGGACTTGGGTAACGGAGGGACTCGCGGGCTGGAAGGGATCCGAAGGCCAGCCGGTAGACGAGTCGCCTGCGGGTTTGAGCGTCGGGGCGGTGAAAAGAGCAGTGTTTGTCTAAGAATAGAATAGCCGGGCGGAGATGGGTGAGCGTGCATACACAGCACGAGAGGACATGAGACAACGTACGGTGGAGGGGTAGATCGGGAGCATGTACAGGCTGTCTGTCGCGGTGGCAAACAAGCCTAGGTTGTTCTTCGACCCAGATGCGGAGTTGGCATTGCCCGAGCTACCTGAGGTGCTGCTCACGGTCGTCTGCTTCTCGTGGACACGAAGGCCAAGGACAACTCCGACGACGGCGGCAGCAATGACAAGGATGCCGACGGGAATACCAATCTTGATCCATTTACTAGTGCCCTTCTTGGGCTTAGAGGGGGTGATGAACCCGGTGGACTCGTTGTAGTAGGGGTCGCCTGAGCCGTAGGGGGAGGGTTGGTGGATGTTGGAGGCGTTGCTATGATTATAGGTCGCGTTATAGCTGTAGTTGGAAGCCATGGCGCCACAGGCCCAGTGGGCTTAGAGAATGTAAGGAAAGGACGGCAGCGAACTGCTCAGCAAGGAGGTAGGAAAGGCTGTCGAGCCGGAGAGCGGGCGTGGGCCAGCGCAGGTTGGTGGTCGTTTGAGTCGCAGCGGGGGCAACGCCCGAGTCGTTTTGTACCTCTCACGCTCCCTGCCTGCCCCGGCACGCCTCGGCACAGCTATTTCTGCCTATCTATTCTTGTCTCGCCTACTTTCTCCTGGTCCCGACTCACGCACAACTGCTGGGTTCCCCCCAGTTCGCCCTCGTTTGCGGCTCTCACATCTTAACACATGTAATATCTTCTGCCAGAGCACGACAGCTTCGAAGTTGAATAAACTATCCCTCTCAAGAGCGAAGTGGCCCGTCCCTACAGGCCATGTCCACGGACATCCGAGATCACCCCAGAACCCAGGCGATACCGCGCTTTGGGCCATCATCACTCGGCCACAAATACCGCGGCAGCACCCATGCCAGTGCCGATGCACATGGACGTCACCAAGATCTTGGAGGGCAGTTAGTACATCGGCACGACGTAATCCTTGCAGAGGGTGCTCCACCTTGCCGTCCCGCCTTGACAGCGCGTTGAGACCTGTAGCAATCTGCCGGGCACCGGTGCAGCGTATAAGGATCCTAGTGGTCGTCAGCATGACGCCGCGGGTAGGAGAGAAGGAACTTATCTAGAGGGTGGCCCAGTGCAATTGCGCCGCCATTGACGTTAACTTTATTGACGTCTAGACCCAACTTCCTGACACAGTAAACGTACATCGACGCGAACGCTTCGTTAATCTGGTTCCAATGTTCAGTCAAAATTCGTCCAGTCAAATGAAGCAAGCAGGAGGAACTCAAAGTCTCTTGCCTCGAATAGGTCAACATCATCTTTGGTGAGACCGGTCGCCTCAAGGACCATGGGGATGGCGATGGATGGGCCAATGCCCATGATGCGGGGTGCCAAACCGGCGACAGACGTGGTAACGTGCTTCGCGAGGATCCTCAACCCGAGCTGTTCCGCCTTCCTCCTCGTCATGAGAAGAACTGCCGCGGCGCCGTCGGTGATCTGACTGGCATTCCCGCCGGTCGTGTGGCCCTTCCCCCACTGAGGGAAAGCCGCCTTGATCTTCAACAGACTCTCTTTGGTTGTGCCGAAACGAATGCCATCGTCCCTCGTGAGGATCTTTGTCGTGCGCGCGCCGGTCCCCGCGTCCTTGACGTATGCGGTAAATGGCACGATCTCAGACGCGAAGACGCCCTCCTTGTCGGCCTTCTCGGCACGCTGGAAGGATAGCGCTGCGAAATCGTCCATGTCCTCCCGGGAAATGTTGAATTCTTCAGCCACATTCTCGGACGTCCAGCCCATCGGCATCGCAGCGTCGCGCGCGAGCTGACTTTCCTTCACGATGTCGCTCATAGGAGGTCCTCCACGGTCGGGGCTGCGGTGGAATCGAAGTGTTCAGATCCCGGGGCTAGGGAGGCATCAACAGCGACATAAAACAATGGACGCACTTGTCAGTCATGCTCTCCATCCCAACTGCGAGGCCAACTTCGATTTGCCCGGCCTTAATCTTGTTTGAGATGTCGGTGACGGCCATGAGTCCAGAAGAACACCAGCGATTAATAGTCTGGACGGGGGTTGTGTCCGGGATGCCCGCTGCAAGGGCAGCATTGCGGGCCTGGTAAGGTGCGCCCGCGGTGAGCACCGTGCCAACGGTAACATCCTGAATCAGTGCAGGGTCGATTGAAGACCGTGCGATTGTTTGCTGCAATTCCGAGTCCTAGCGTGAGCTCAACATGTTCGAAAGGGGAGGGTCATAGAAGGCTACCTTGAACATCTCGTAGAGGATCTCATCGCTCCTGGTAGACAAGCTGAGCTCTGTTCGTCTGGAGACTGAGTGTCGTGCACGTACTTTGTGTCCTTCAGTCCTCCCTTCTTGGCCTTGCACAAAGGCGAGCGAATGGCCAAGGTAATGACCACATCGTCCGGAGACTTGCGTAACAGGGCTTGGCGGCCCTTGACTGAGCCAAACGCGAGATGGGAGGCAACTTGCTTTACGCGCTCCACAGCCATGTCGTTGTTGGGTTGAAGCAAGTATTGGAGAGGAGCAGGAGGTAGAGCGCGGGGTAATAAACGAGAATCGTCCGAGCGCAGCTTCGGGGACGTTGTAAGCACTGTTACTGGCGGTCGCTCAAGGTCAGGAGATGCGCTTTGTGCGGCCCAAGCATGACAGCACGATGCGGGGTGGGAGTGAGATGAGAAGCTGGCCGCGGCGACCCGGACGGCGAGGTAGCCGGTCCGCTCCCACGATATCCCCGACTTTGTCGGGGTGCTCCCTCGCCAACCGCGCCATATGTTAAGTTTGCATGGAACCAACCAGCACTCACCGTGTAATTAAGACAGAGCATTGTTTCTGCTGCTGATACTAGGACTAAGATGATTCTCCGTCCACATCGCTGAGATCGCGAGCGACTGGTCCTCGGTAACTCGTATACCTACATAAGTACTGCTCGTGTATCGTGCGCCGTCCTGGCGTGACTCCCGCGCTCGCTTGCATCCTGACCGGGAGACATCCGAGGATACATGCGTCGTCTCCTTTGGCAACAACCTGGGCAACGATTCCTGACTGCAACTGCAAAGGTGATCCACAACATGCCAGTCACGATCGTCGCTGCCAAGACTTTCGAGCATTCAGCCAACCCAAGTGATCATCGATATATCGGTGAGTGTTCCTGCTGGGGTAAGATACATTGCTATCCTAACCTGACGCGCTTTCATTGTTCGCAGACATTGGAGGTGAGTCTTCGGCCCTGTGAAGCGTTTTCCGTGTGTGACAAACTCCGTAAAACTCGGTTGACGTCGCGCGACTGCCAGTGAATCTGACCGATCCTGTGTTCCGCGGATACTACCATGGCAAGCGTAAACATGACGGTGGGTGGATAGGAAATCTATTCGATTGCAAGGGAAGGACGTTTCTGAGCATATGCACGTAGATGATATGGAAGCCATGCTCGAACGCTGTCGAGCGGCGGGTGTCAGGAGCATGATCATCACCGGGGGCAGCCTCCACGAGTCCAAGGAGGCATTGGAACTGGCCAGCCAGCTTGGGTTCCACGCCACAGTGGGCTGTCATCCGACGCGATCGAGTCAATTCGACCAATTCCGTGGAGGACCTGCAGCGTACTTGGAGGAGCTTGACAAGCTGATCGCTGCGAACCTGACTGGGAAAGGCAGAGTAGTCGCGGTTGGCGAGTGTGGCTTAGGTATTTACATGACAGTGGCATCCCTGCACATGTGTCTCTGATTCTCATTCTGCCACAGATTATGACCGTACACACTTCGCGCCCGTCGAGGTCCAACGTCGCCACTTCCGTAGGTCTGCTTCGATCATTCAATGACCCAGCTCAGTAACGCTCCACTTCCGTCTATCGCCGCGGCGGTAAATAGGCTCGCAGCTGGCTCTAGCGAAAAAGCACCACCTGCCGTTGTTCCTACACTCTCGTTCTGCGCATAAAGATTTCGTACAGATCCTTCGAGAAGAAGGGTATGACAAGGATGGTGGGAAAGAGGTTGGTGGGAAGGGCGGTGTAGTCCACAGCTTTACCGGAACACCTGACGAAGCCAATGAGCTAGTAGGTTCACCCATGAAATCTACTGACTTTACTTCAACAACAGCTCACTGTTTTATGATAGATGGACATGGGCCTCCACATAAGGTTGCCATCGCATCCCGCAGTCTCTGACGCCGCTTCGGGCTGACTAAATACTTGCACGTCTGCAGCGTGAACGGCTGCAGCATGAAAACCGAGGATAACCTCGCCGCGGTGAAAAGCATCCGTCCAGAATGGATCATGGTCGAGACAGGTGCGTTACTCAGTTCCTTGATCTACTGATACAGTGCTTCCATCCGTCGCCAGTGCAGATGCGCCGTGGTGCTCCATGACATCCACACACGCGTCAAAGAAACATCTCGCGGCTCTGCCACCTTCCCTGAACTCGCTGTACTTCCCGCAGGCCACGAAGCCCGAATCATTCGTGTATGGCAGACCGGTCAAGGGCCGGAATGAGCCCGCATCGGTCGGCGGCGTCGCATGGGTAGTCCATCGGCTTAATGAAGGCGTTCCGTTCGAGAAGGTCACAGAGAAAGCATGGAAGAATACAGTGGAGCTCTTCGGGCTGACAGAACTACGATAGCCATCGGCGGCGGATATATGAAGTCCCCGAGGCTGACGAGTAGCTGTACGAACTCAATTGTGAGCACAGGCGCATTACCAACGGGCGAGGACATTACATACTGATTACGCCATCTGGTCCGTTGCCTGCGTCCTCAACGGTTCCATCCAGAGGCTTTCTTTGTCATGTAGATACAACTGACTGAATGCACCTTCTCCCGCAGCCAGGGCAATACCTCCGAATCGACCATCGGACAGCCGTCTACGACTAGCGTTTCGAGGGGCCTCACGGATGAAGCGCGTGCTTGAGCAGGTTCTTCAGTTTCCGCTGCGCCTTTCTCTGCCTCCGTAATACGCAGCTTGACCAGACGAACGAGCACCCCGCCATTGAGCGTTTGGTTATGGGAGCAGTCCAGCGTGCGAAGGGCCGGACAGTACACGCGCGAAGACGCACGATCTGGGACTGCTGCATCGTCAACTGTGAACCGGGACAGTTGTGGGGATGCGAGGGCCTCGAGGACGACCCTGACGACGTCGCCCCCAATGGCGACTAGTTCCAGAGAGTCTAACAAGGGCATTGTTGCAAGTGTGTGGATCATGAGATGTGGGTCAAAGGTCGCGGTTCGGATTGCCAGGGACGTGAGTGTCGTAACCTGTACATTCGCGAGTTGCCGCAAAGTGCCGTTGAGGGTCCCTTGACATACTGAGAGGTCAAGGGACTTGAGGGATGGAAATGACAGGACTGTTAACAATCGTTCCGGGATGGACGCCATAACTTTGATGGCGGAGAGTTGGGGCATGACGATCGTAGGAGGGACCTCTCGGTCTGGTGGAGGATTAGCGTTCGGCGGATGCCAGCGACAAACTTGCAGTTCGACCAGGTTGGAATTCCTGTGTAAGAGCCAGAGGACATGATGCCACTCAGGTGGGCTAGATAAGCCATTGAGGGACCACGATCGCAGCTCTGTGAGGGTATCCGAAAGCTGAGGCCAGTCTATCCTCAATCCGGATTGAGAACCAAAGTCAAGGGTCCGGGGAGAGAAATACGGTGTCTTGTTGTCCCACCGGAGCTCTCCCGTAAGCGAAGCGGCGCTTCCTTCGTGCCAACCCCGTATGGCCTGCAGGCATTGGTCGCCAATGGTCGGTAGGTGGACAGGGAGTTGGCCAATGGGAAAGTTGACCAGTTTGAGGGTGAGGAGCGACTTCAGAGATAGTTTGCCAAGTTCTTGGATAACAGATGGTACTCGGCTGAAGTCATCGGTCAACACAAGCTCTCGTATACTGTTTTTGGAGCGTTCTTTCCAGACCTTGATCTTGCGCGCGGGGTGCTTCTCCTTGACGACGAGAGACCTCCAGAACGCGGGCGTGCCAAGAATGGCAGATCGCCAGTTCTTGCACACCTGAGCTAGGACAACAACATATGCAGGGTCATCGGTGAGGACCGAAGAAAACATGGAGCTGGCGATCTCTACGGGGAGCTTGCCAAAGTGATAGGCCTGTAGGGACTCCAAGAGGGCGGCATCTTTCGCAGCCTGTTCACGGGAAGACTCGACCTCTTGTTGAAGCGCGAGTATCTCATGTCGCCGAGAGGCTTGTTCTGCGGGGATGCGCTCGAGGGCGAGTTCGACCATGCGGGACGCGGCATCGAACTTTCGGATGAGATTGAAGAGGCGAGCAGAACGGGCATATCCCTGACATGGGGCGTAAAGAGCCGTTGGAAGGGGGCCGACGGAAGACTCACCTGCCAGCGAGCAGGTTGTGAATCGATGCAAGCCTTGGCGTCCTTGAGGGCTTCCTTCAGCTTGCCTTGCTTCTGGTACACGGCCGCTCGTGCATCACAAATGGTGGCGGTGTCCCCTCCGAGTCTCAAGGCCTGGGCATGGGGTTTTATGGAAGGCACTTGCACAGGAAAAAGGGATAGCTACCTCGGAGAAAGAAGCAATTGCGTCTTGATGCTTCCCGGCACGGAAACTGGAGATGCCGTGCTTGAGCGGGGTTTTCCATTCCGCCATTGAAAACGCGTGTTGAGAGTATGTGGGGAGGAGTGGTCTGGCCCACTGCTGAAGGCGGACGATCTGGGGTGGCTTCCGTGCGCGAGCGGTTGTTGTTTCGGATAGTGAAGATTATCCGGGGTCTAAGCAGCGCGACTCGCGCAGTCACGCGCGACACGCACGCGAACACGTGCAGCGGCGCGTCGCGCTTTCTCCTTTGTGTCCCCTTTGCTGGTTATGGCCCTTTGTTCTCATTTAGGACTTATACCTACCGCTCCGTGCTTCTCTTCTCCTCCATCTCCTTCCTCACCCGCGTGCTCGATAGGTACGACTTACCGCCTTCTCATTCCCCATCTCCTTCCTCACCCGCGTGCTCGATAGTCCCCGGACTTCGAGTTACTCTTTATTTCTCACCCACCCTTCCGCTATCCCATTGATAAATAACGATTCTATTCTACTTTCTTCCCATTACATACAAACCCCCGCACACTCAGTTTCTCAGTCTTTGTGTTCCTGGCACCTTCTTCCCTAGCTACACCATTCCCGCATGTATTTCGCCTCCGCCGGCTTGAGCTCGGCGCCTCCCGGGTCGCGCGAGAGAGCGGTAGCGACGCGAGCGGGTTGGCGCCGTCCGCGCAGTTCCAAGCGCGGCCCAAATGCCACCCCCCTTTGCCCTGCCCGAGTTCGCGCGTGATTAGACCGAGTGCACGGGCAGTCGCGCCGCAGTCACCGCAGCGGCACAACGCGTGTCGTCACAGTGTGACCACGGATCAACAGCAGACGGCCCGCTGGTTCCGTTCCAAGTGCGTCCGATTTCGGCGGCACGCCGACATGTCTCGACGAAGCCAGGCCGCCTGTGCTGCCTCAGCCTGGTCCGAACTTGCCCCCACCCCGTCCATTGGTCCCGTTATAACATCCAGGGTGGTGTGCCCCACCGACCCACCAAAGGCGTTAGGCCTCCCAGTCTGCCACCACACTCATGGCCACTTCGGACACCCCATCCAGAGACATCCTCAAACTTTCTCTCGCCTCGCTGAGCGTGGGCTGGTATGTCATCCTCTGGACCCTCGGCATCATCGGTTGTGCAGCTGCGTCAGTACTGCTTTTCCGCATTTTCCACACATCGCTTACCGTTCACAGTCGCAAGCGATTCCGGCTGCGTCCCCGCTCCCCTTTGTCGTCCGCGCCCGCGTCCTCGGTGTCTGGCGTGACCATCATACGTCCTCTCAAAGGCCTCGAAACCAACCTTTACGAGAACTTGGAGTCCACATTCACTCAGGAATACCCAAACTATGAGATATTCTTCTGCGTTGACGACGACGACGATCAAGCCCTCCCTGTGGTTCGAGACCTTATGGCCAAGTACCCTCATGTCCACGCTCGCATAGCCATACGTAAGTCATACGACGTAGACCTCCATGTGCATTCACCCGGTCCTCATTGTCTCCTCTAGGACGAGGGGCGAGTGTAGGTGTTAACCCCAAGGTCAACAATCTCATGGCCGGCTACCGTGAAGCCGCTCATGACATCCTCTGGGTGCTGGACTCGAACGTCATGGTTGATCGTGGTACCCTTGCACGGGCCATCGATATTCTCAACCCTCCCTCGGGTGCTCCCCTCCCTTCCCGCCGAATCGGCGTCGTGCATCATGTTCCCTTTGCTTGGGCCGCAAACTACTCCGTCGGTTCCTCCCTCGAGGAAGCCTTCCTGAACACCAATCATGCCAAGATGTATATTGCAATCAACACCGTAGCGGTCGACTCCTGCGTCGTTGGAAAGTCCTGTTTGTATCGCAAGTCCGACCTCCAGCGCGTCGATGGCTCTCTCCGGCCCATACCCAATGCTGCCGATGGTGGCTACCAACCTGGAGATCGAGGTCTCGCAGCCTTCGGACGTTTTCTGGCAGAGGATAACATGATCGCTGGAGCGTTGTGGCACGAACTGGGTCTCCGCCATGACATGTCCTGCGATGTTGCGAGGAACGCTGTTGGAGACATGACTCTCATGGACTACATCGCTCGCCGTATCCGTTGGGTCCGGGTTCGCAAACGGATGGTCCTCGCCGCCACCCTCGCAGAGCCATTGACAGAGTCTTTGTTCGTTGGCATCCTGGCAGCATCTGGTCTCAAGTACCTCCTACACCTACCCCCTATCGTCTTCCTTCCTGTCCACTTCCTCGCTTGGCTCTACGTTGACATGGATGTCTTGGCTTCGCTGGCTGGACATGGCGTCCCTGCAGACAAACGATGGCGATTCATTGGGGCATGGGTGTTGCGGGAGTTGTTGGCGCTACCTATCTGGACTGCCGCAATGATCGGGAATGAGGTGGAATGGAGAGGGCAGCGGTACGAAGTGATGGAGAATGGGGAGGTGCAGAAGGCCAGTAATGAGCGTCGTGGGATCTTTGGGCGACTATGGGGCTTCGGTAGAAAGAATACAGATTATTACGAACCCTTAGGCATGGGACACTAGAGTGCTATAGTATGCCATTGGAACGACCAGACGAACGACGGTTTTTGCTGGTTGATGCAAGTCTGTGGGCGTCGAAGCCGTTGCACAACAGGGGCAAACAACGATGCCGCACGTGCTACGGACCAGTGCCTGCTCTAACTTACTAGCACATGGAACAGCATCGACCCATTGGAACTTGAAGGACGTCAAGTGCTCGTTCTGAACATACTTGGCGACATCCTTTCTGACAATAATTTCTCTGTCTGTGCTTACCCTCTCTTCCTGGCTTCCCTTCTTGTATCTGTATCTGCAATAGTTCAGGATGCCGGACAGCGAGTCTGTTCGCCAAAGGATTGTTTCCTCAGTGTTCGCTACCAAGTTGGTGGAAGAGACTTATGTAGCCCATGTCAAGATCTGGGAAGAGGACGCATCGGATGAGGGTGGAAAGAAACCTCGTTACATCATTATCTCCAGTACGTCCACGCCGTTGCCCAATCTGCTTTGCCTGTGAACAGTTTCTTTCCAGAGTCCGACAGTGGGAGTGGGTTCATCCATAAATCCAAATTGAACTCGAATGGCTCGTTTTCCGTCGGAAAAACATGGAAGCTTTCGGAGCTTCGCGGTGTTGAGGTGCTTAATGTAAGTCCCTGTGTCCAATGCGTCCCCATATACGATCCTCATCGCCACCCGTAAATTCAATATTGTCGCAGCCGCTTGCATTCAATATTACCATGTCCCGGACCTACCGATGGCAGACAGAGAACCAGCAGCATCAAAGCAACTTCATTTCTGACTTAATACGGCTATTTCGTTCTATCACCGGCAGCAACGTCCCCTTGGAGCTTGTTGGTGTGCGCGATTCCGTGAATGAATCATGTACGTTCCCTCTTCTGTCGTGAGCGTTCAATCGCCCGAGCTCTACCTCACCAGCATCAAGGCCACCGCCGCTCACCTTCAACCGCATGGAGCGCGCCCCCACTCCGACGAACGGTGCTCCTCTTCCACCCGCGACGCCTCGCCGTGCTGCTGCTGTCCCTAACGGATATTCAGAACCGTCTCAAACATCGCCTTACGCGAACGGCAGAGTGAGCGCGGGGCTCCCCAATTACCAACCTTCCACGCCCGGCGCTTCACGGCCAACGTCGAGAGCCCGACGACCCCGCAGTCCGGCTCGCGCGGAATCCCCGGACCTTTCAAGGGTAGCGCCTTCTGTAGCTTCGGAACGGGTCTCAACGCCTTCTCGGCCACGACCCTCAACGCCTTCACGGGACCAGTTGCCTCCCCCAAGCGCACTACGACCCCGTCACGCCCGACTACCTTCGAACGTCACGGTCGACACTACGTCTAGTAGGACCTCCTCTGCAACAACATCTAGTCAGGTTCCTTCGATTGCATACCCATCCTCAGCCACAACTGTTCAGTCAGAACGTCAAGGCCCGTACACGAATGGTTTCGCCTCAGCTCGCGGCTCTGGAAACCTAGACATCCCTTCACCTTCACGGGCAGCATCCCCCGCATCGTCTGTACTGCAACCTTCGCCCATGTCCGCATATGCGGTATCGCCGGGTGGGCTCGTCTCCGCTCAATCCATCACACGGACGCCTTCCGCCGCTCAGTCCATCACACCAACGCCTTCTGCTCGATCACAACCACGACCACAACCATCGCGAGGTCCCGTCGAGCAGACTCCAGATTCCGGACAACGGCGTGAGAACATCCGTGTCTCGTTCTACGACCCCCCAAACCAGGCGACACTCAGCCGTGTGCTCTCTGGGGACGCTTTGCTCCATGAGACCGTCGACGAGGAGGGCGAAGGCACAGGTGTGGTCGAGGACGAGAGTGCGCGGGCGACGCTGGAGAGTGTGGAGGAAATGCTTGAGGGCTATGAATGGGCTAGCGACGACATCCTTGGGCGCCGCGCGTTGACGGGCACGGTGGAACAAATCGAGGCGAGGCTCCTTGACGAACTCATGGCGCTGGACAAGGTTTGTTCGGTGGCAACGTGACGGTTCGTGATGCTGACGGTTTTATGACCGTGCAACAGGCGAACGTCCATTCATTCATTGAGAGCGACGACCGGATAGTCACTGTGCTCAAGTTCTTGGACGATGCGATCAACGAGCTGGACAACATGGAGAGTGTGATGTCTTCCTATAAGATTCATTTGAATGTCAGCCATTTTTACTTTTGATAGGGTGTCGCCCTACTGACTTTTTACAAAGGCCGTGAGCGACGATATTGCGT